>NNCF01127530.1:1181536-1373919 GCA_002313205.1 Laupala kohalensis | reverse complement strand
CATTACTTCCACTTACTTGTGATAGGCTCCTTCCTTTCTCTCTCTTTTTTTGTTTTTTTTGTTGGGGCTTTAGGGCTCGTCAACATCGAGGTCATTAGAGCCCATTCCTTTCTCTTTCCTGACCTTCCTTGGTCACCTCTTGTTCTTTTCGATCCCGATGCTATTAGGGCTAGGGTATCTTTCATTTTTTCCTCTTCTTCTTCTTCCTTTTTTAGGGCTAGGGTATCTTTCATTTTCCTCTTCTTCTTCTTTTTTAAAAATGTTTTAAGTAAAGACTTGAGATATGCTGGGATTTGAGTTTTGATTTGTAATTCAGGAGGGTTTTTAGTGGGTATAGCTGAGTTATTCGGCGAGTCCTACACGCGGGGAGAGTCATGTTGGTTCTGCCTAGTGCGTAACTGCATTTTCCCTACCTGTACAAGTTTTAAGGGCTCTAATGACCTCGATGTTGACGAGCCCTAAAGCCCCACAAAAAAAATCTACTTGGTAAAACGCATATGCAGAGATGTAGTGACTGCGAGAAAGATAGCACGAGTTGCCTGAGTAAATAGAAATAAATTTTTTATATTTTAAGTAATACAAAATACGATGTTCAAGACTCTTTTCAACGGTGAATTCATTTTATAGATATCGAGGGAATGTACATACATACACAAATACGACTCAATAACAATTCTGGGATATCGTTTGTGCAATCTCAATTATAATATAAATATATTTTCGTTTTTAACCGCTTAGAAATCTTTCTCGAGTGTAAGAAACAGTAAACAATATATCAATTTTTCCATAATAAAAAAAGGGATAAATTTAAATTATGTCGGATTGGCTTGAAACAGGAATCTTATAATGTTTCAATTATTATTAACTTTCATAATCCAACAATGTTCCCCAAGTAAGGTACAATAAATAGCAGAAACCTAGCAGTAATTAACCCAAAAGATACGCAAAATACAGATAATATGACGAGTTTAATAATATGAACCTTTCTAGAAAAGATTGTGCTTCATAAGCCAACTATTGGCGGTTAATGCCCTCACATGTAAAATGTTCGAAATGATTCGAAAAAAATTGACAGTTTTCAAGCTCGGAAGACAATCAACTACCATAATTATGTAATTTAAAAGAGAATGTAAGCTATTTTCATGACCTTGAGAATTCTCATAATTCACACAGAAGAACTGGGAAAACGTGAAAATGATTGTAGCATGCTGAGGTCAGTGGCCGAACAAAAATTACATAACAATACGATAATCGTAGTTTATAAGAAAAAATGTTTCACCAAATTGAGTTAATGATGCAATTTTGCTTCCACTCATTCTGTGAGATTGTAGGAACTGCTTTTTATGCAGAGCATGTGGATATTTATAATGCTAAAAATTGAGAAAATAATTCAGTTTCAGTTGAGTGACAGAAAAAAAATTAAATAAGTTAAATACAATTCAATCTTACAAAAACCAAATATGTTTAAATATTATTTGTTTTTTTTTTTGTATAATATTTTCGAAGTTTTACAGTTAAAAATAAACTATCTGAAACACAGAATATTAATTATTGCATAGACTCCAAGTACCATGAACTTAACTATCACTTTGTACTACATTGCTCTCGTAAATTTCCAAAGTTTGATGAATACTTTCCCTGCATTTATCTTTATGAAACGGTCGTGTTTGTTAAGACCGAATTACTGAAGTGCCACCCTTTCTTTATACGAAACAGTCTCGTTCACGAACACAATACTCGCAATAGTAGTAATATTCATCGCCCTAGTGTGTCAACCACTCTTTGCCAAAAAGGACCTTATCATTCGGGAATCGTTCTATATAATTCCCTGCCCAAGAATATAAAAGATATTATGAAATTGAATCTGTTCAAATCCGCGGTTAAAAACTACCTCCTGCACCAGTGCTTCTACACTGTAAAAGAATTTATTGATTTTAACAAAAGTTAAATTCGTCTTGTGCTTTATCACGCCATTGCTGTAGTACTTTTTAAACAACTTATAACAATTTCAAAAACTATTTTCTTGCATGATTGTGTTGTCTTATGGCTCATATTAATTTAGTTTTATGTGTACTCAACATTGGCACGTTTGTGTACATAAATTCTGTAGCCCCATCCTGGCCCGGGTTTTTCTCCGGTTTTCCTTCGGGTAGAGGCGGATTTATCATACAGGTTCTCTAGGCTTTGTCTAGGGGCGGGTCTATTGTAACAATAAATCGTGAATTTAGTGTTATTTCAATTTTTAAGCACTATACTCAGAATAATCTATAGTTCGATAATAACTTACATGTAATTTTTTGCTTAAAATTACAAACATATTGACATTCTATTAGTATTATAACTCGCAGCTAACTTTTTATCTTATCTAGGAATTTTTGCTGAATTTTTTGAATCCGCCTCTGCCTTAGGGCCCTTGATCGGAATTGATGGGATGGTCCCTTGCTTGCTTCCGGAGAGTAAATTAGTTTTTTTTTCCTCCACGTGGTCATACGCAGTTTGTACTGTTTTTTGACAATACATTTATTATTACTTCGCTTTAAAAAATAGCGTACGTGCTGCACTTTCGCTATTCCTGTTCCTGAAGAACGAGTTGAGAGCAAAAATCAAAGAATTCTCTAAAAATATCATCAGTGGCAGGACGATGTCCTCCAGGGTAGTGGACTACGCGTGGGCTCGAACTAGGAGCCGGTCTACGGAGTCGTCCGTAGGCGACGACCTCGCTCAACGTGGCAGTGGGCTCTTTTCGAATCATCTTCCACGCGATCGAGTATATTTGGTGTAATCTACACTAATGGAAACATTTGTAAGTCAATGATTATTGATAAATTTCACTGATTCGGTGAAAATTATTTCATGAATCCTAATAATTTATAATACATTAAATTATCATAATACTCACGTAATGACTAAAAATCTCAGTAAATTTGAAAAATATATTAACATACTTCTAACAATGTATAGTTTCTTTGCGAAGCTGTTGCTATTGAATTGAAATATTTTTAACCTCAGTTCAAGAATCCACAAACTATACGGGTTAATTCAGTCAAATAGGGGAAAAGACTTCGCTCAGTAGACAGAGCCGCTCCCTTGTCCCTTGATACAGTATTCTTTAATTTTAATATCTGTTGTTTATCACAGACCCTAGCTAAACTCCACAGGTACCAATTTTCAGGTTTAACATTTATAACAGTCCTATTAAATTTTAAAAAGATAAATTGATAATGTTGTCCCTCCGACAAAGAAAAAGTAATTCCCAATAACGTATTTCATATACTTGAAACAAACATCGCACTATGACCAACAAGATGAAGGTTTTCGTTGTTTCATTTATTTATTTTAAATGAAATGATATGTACATTGAAACTTCTCTATAATGCACAGGCCTAAAAATTTGTCCGCGATTACGAAGTGCCCACATTTGGAAAGTTCAGGTCATCGTACAGTAAAATGACCTGAACATTCCGTAGAGTAGAGAAGACAGTAGAATCAAAACGTGTCCGCTATTTGAAGTATCAGTTAAAGTAAGTTTCACTGTATACGAAGTAAAATATTTCTGTATTGAACTGTGCCACCGGCGATATCTAACTCTATTCCTGCGGAAAGTCTCTGGCACCGACAACATCACTTCAGACAAGCCACCCACACTCCAGCCGCCTCTACCGTCACATCCTGTCTGCCAGTGAAAATGCCAGGTCGTCCCTCCACCGCGGTCCACTCGGCTGCCTTGTTGGGACACGTTCCCAGGCAGAGAGAGACTTCCTGGCGCATGGGCGTCATCAGGAGCAGCCACTGACCGCACGGCGCCGGCGACGCGACGTCCGCAAGTCGAGTCCCGCTCGCAGCTATTACGCCAGGCTCCACTTTTTGCTCAGAACATAACAAAAATGTGGACGTGGCAGGTTCCAAGGGAGGTGCATTGACATTTTGCACTTTCACTCAACTCAATCACGCTCTAATAAAACACGAGAAGATATGAAATATGGAGACAGTACACGAAAAAAATAAAGTAGAGAAACATACAATTCAACTCGTGTATTCTTCGAACACATATTTAAATTATTAATATTCACACAATTTAACGCCAGTAAACGAAGAGACAATAAATGAATACTAGTATCGCCTCCAATATTCAACAAAGAGACAGAAAACGAAAGAAAAAAATATAAAGCACATTAACTTCAACTTGTGTGTTCTTTTCGCATATATAGAAGTTATTAATACTATTTACAAAATTTCAACCCCACCAAGATTTATGTCAATAATAAAACTTGATCATTCTCTAGAAAATAAAAAATAAAACTTTTTCATACTCCCAACTCAGATGGCCATATTTAAAACATTTCTTTCATAAAGCCCACAATCAGCAAATGAGATTCTGATTTCTCTCCGAAGAAGAATGGTGGAATGGAGAGCGATTACTGGAAATGAGTATTCATGCATTTAGTACAGTCCTTTCTACAAGATAATGTTTAAGTGTCGCTACCTTGAAAAACTTCTATCTATGAATACATTTAAATGCAAAACGCTCACTCACAAATTGTGCCTTGTTAATATTACCATAATGCCTCGAGACCAGAAAATAAAACATTGCATGGAATTATGAAAAGCAGGGAAAATGCTCATTGTAACTTTTCTACAGAGCGCTAAGTTTTCTTTCTAAAATCTAATCCATGGAGTACACATTTATGCAAATTATTCCTAGTAAGTGTTTTTCGATACAAGTTTTCTCTTCCTACGAAGTGTTTCCGTGATCGTAAATGTGACTTTCGCGTTGGCATATAGAGCTTATCTTTGCTGGCTTTGTTATTTTCGTCACTGTGCACCTGGGAGCGCAGAGAGGAAATGTAACATAACATGTATGAACAAAGGTTACATAACACGTCAGTGTCACAACTTCCAACAACTTTCCTACAATACCACTTATTCGAGAGTTCGTACTTTTGTTATGAGCATAATAACACTACTTTTTTACAGGATTCAAACTGGCTGTACGATTTAACGACTCTCTCTTAAATTGTATGTTCACTATCTGGCCAGTTTTGACAAATTTGATCGTCTTAAATTAGAGAGTTGGATACATTATTCATTCTAGAGTCGAACGTACTCAACAAACTTCTTGTCAAATTAGCGTGAGAAATGTTTGATAATGTATGGATACCTTTAGACTCAAAGATGTCAAGTGAATATTATAACTGTTCTTAACTAATGTCAATGTTTAAGTTGATTGTGAAGATCGAATGGTGGAAGAGCTTTTGTATCTACGCCTGTTTAAGTTATCCTTTTACGATTGAAATTTATATTTTTCATGAGACGATATCCCTCGCAGGTCAATTCTTGTCTTCGTTAATCTTTTCTTTTCATTTAAACTGAGATTGCACGGTATAACTAATTACTCAACAAGTAAGTCTAGCCAAATAAAAATCAATCAATAGAAGAACCTACAAATGTATAGAGCATAGCAGAAGACTAACGCTACTGCATTTTGCCTTCGGAGATAACATCTCACGGGGAAAAAGTTGCATCCAACTCTGTGAGCTGATAAACGATTATTCTCAAGAACTTTACACCTCTCCAACGATTAAAGACACGTCCATATGACGCTCTCTCAGAGAATTTCATTTCGCGCGTGCTCAAAACAACCACACCTCTCTCGCGCGCGCCAGACGCGACATAAGCAAATTCGAAGCCGCCCGCTCCGCGCGTCGCGTCCCGTGGCAGCGCAAGGGCGACACGCGAGACCACCGAGCGTGCGTGGAGCGCGTGCCCTACGGCGAGTGGCAGCAGCGCGTGCTCCGGCGCAGCAGAGCCGATGGAGGCGGAGGCAACGGCACGAAGCCGCGACACGCGGACGGCTGGCTGAAGGGCGTTGCGGGAGCGGAAAGTCGCTGGTGCAGCTGGCGCGAAGCGAGCCTCCGCGACCGTTGGAGTTCCTCCCCTGCCTTTCACCTCTCCCCCTTCCTCTGATGTCTCACGGAACCACCACCCAGCTGCCGCTGCCGGTAATGCCTCAGCCGCATCTCCCTTGCGGAAGATGCTTCTTGAGGTGAGAGTCTTTCGCTTTATTCCATATTGACAGTTTTTTATAAAAAGTATAATGATAGAATATGAAAATATTAACACTTCAACATAAATGTGCATATTCCAGTGTACATAGCCAGAAAACATAATTAGAAACAGAAGAATTAATATAGAACTATATTTCTAGTTCCCAACCCGAAAAATAAATTACGTACCTCCCTAATGAATTATTAATTTCGACACTTAATAAAATATATTATATTAAAATAATAATTTACAATGGCACGTCGTCCGAAATTTCATGTTATAGAAAAGATTATTTTTTAATTATGCAGAATACGCAAGATAAGTTCAAGTACAGAAATACGGATTCAAGGCAAGTGTGGATTCGAAGAAGTCAACGGTTTCATAACATATAGATCTTGAGGAAATAGGAATAAATCCTAATTACGTACATTTATGCCATATTTTAAAATTCAAATTGAAGGGGAACGATGCCTCAAGGCTATTTTTTGTCCTTCGCGTATTCTAGCGCTGTTCTACTGGAAACGCCCAACTCCAATCGAAGTGCAAATTATTGTATTGAAAAAATTGCAAAGTAGCCGTTAGGCTTAATCGAAAGATGAAACTCAGTCACGATCTCCATATAAATGACGCAAAAAAAGAGGACGGTATTTGGCGATCTTGTCTCAACATGTGGAATGTTGTTTTGATACATTATTTTATGTATTTGAACACGTTCCAAACAATGCAATCAAAATTGCATAATAAACAACAAAGGAGCATAATAAAATGGAATAAAACCATCCAAAACTCTATACATTCAGAACTGAATTGAAATTTTGTTAAAATATTTCTGTCTGAAAACCAGACTTCACAAAACCAAAAAATCTAATAAAATAGTTTTAAAATGGCTATAATTTAAATAAGTACGCAATTGTTGAAAATTGATGTTTACATATGCTACTGAATTAACCTTTAAAGCAATAATTTAGTTATAATGTGAATTTTCAAAACATGAGAGCGAGCCATCTTCTGTTAGATTAGTGAAATGTACGAAAGAATGAATACCTCTCTTCAATAACAAGAAAATTTCATTAAGTACGAGAAAATAATTAAATATACGGCAGGTTGGGAAAGCTTTAAATACACTGGCTATTATTGCAGAAATTGTTATGTAACCATTCGAAACGCGACTGAAAACCCTATTAGCCTCCAGCGGACCAGCTGGATCGACTAAAGGGCAGTGCCGTACAATAGGGCAACGGCTCGGGCAACAGCAGCTAACGGTCCACAAAAGGCACGTATGCTCGCTTCTGATCCCATGAAAGGGAGTGCCGATTGGGAATTCAATAGTATTCTCTGAACTGTGGACCACCGTTCATATCCCAGTAGGAACGCGCCAGGCCAGAACCATGTGAACCGAAACTGGCGTAAAAAGGGGTTAGTTTATAAAATATCAACACTTTGAATTACGACAGCTATATGAATCCTATTGTTCAACGTAGTAATCCAGTAGGAACGCACCAGGACAGAGTTATCTGAACCGAAACATGCGTATAAAACTAGAGGTTATAGGTTAATTTGAAAAATATCAACACTACGAATTCTTTTTAAATAATCCTATATTTGTTCGATGCAAGATTAATTTTACCATTGCTGTTATCTTCCGATAAATCACAGAAAAATCTGCATGTATCTCGTCTATTAATCTATCGACAGCGTTTGTTAGCAAAATGATGAGGGAACGTTATTCCACGAAGTGTTACATCCATCCCACTCTTGCGGTTCCATTCGGTGAAAAGTAATTTTCATAAAATGAGCATATAGATTCAAATTTGGGGGATGGTATTCTGGGAAGGATTAAAAAGTAATTCCAATTCCTCGAACTATTTTCCGTTATTTTCCTTCATTCGAATTTGAATAAAAATGTTAAAAAACTGCCATACGGCATTTCTCAGAAAAACTATAAATACGAAATACAGATTGGTTTTCTTGGAAAAAGTTCGCTTTTAAACACGCTTCTAAGAAACTGTGATCCCGTAAATGTCAGAATTAGAGAAATGATCGGGTCTAGGACAAATCTGACACGAAGTGTGAAAGAAACAAAGGTGCAGACCAGCGAAATAACTTTAAGCTGTGGTTCGATTGTCATTAATTAAAACACTTGCAAATATATCACATATCATTAATTTTAGGGAGATATATTACACGATATCTCCGGCAATGGGTCAGATAGGAAAATCTAACTGATAATGTATTGATAAACTAGTTGTAACAAATGAGTAATAACATCTCACAAGCACAAGCTGCCACGTTTACAAGGAGCAATTGAGGGTGAAGAAAGGAATGTTGCACGCGAGAGCTGTTATGGAATTTGGGTTAATAAGACGCGTTGGCTTGAAAAGTGAAAGGAACCATGTATGCTTCTGTTGGGCTACGTTCGGAGCGCGGAAGAAGTAAAGAACTTTTCTGTAACTGCGGCGTGTTAATCGGACGCCGAGAGTGCTCCTTCATGTTTATTTTAAACACGTTTCTTGTAACTGGTAATTAAATTTAGAATAAAGGCGATTCGGAGCCTATATGTGAATAAGTTAATGCAGTCATTCAGAAGACTCATGAAGTTGAAGACTTTGTATCGTAAACTGATGTATGAATATCGTAAACTGATAGCTTTTGGAGGAAAGGTTGAAGAGTTGAAGGCGTAAGTGCCACAATAATTTCATTCCTTAAAAAAAATGAACAGTTCTATCAGATTGCGAGCAGTGCTGCGCTGAGAGGGAAACAAAACAAGTATAGGTAGATAACACTAATAATTGTCGGGACTCCATAAGCTCGATTAAAGATAAAAAAGGTTTCGTAAATTTAAAGTTTATGAAGAGAAAAAGAAATATTTAAACGCAAACAGCATTTATTGCAGCAAATAAGATTCTTCAAAGACATAAAACAAGACAGATGAAAAGGATACGGAGGTGAAAAAGTCTATGGGATCGGGACTGTGTATGTAAAATAATAAATAAATAAATAAATAAATAAAGTGATCAATATGAACGGACATATCTGTTTACTGATTTTTTAAGATAAAATGACACGCAAGTATAAGCCCTAATCATGTGTTAAGAAACTTTAGTACGTATCAAATCACACGGCTTCTGAATTTGCTTCGTTTTATGCGACGATATCCGCAGCACGAGATTATATTAATTCACTTTGTGGTCACAACGACTGAGAAACAAAACCCGGAGTTAAGAATTGATAATCTCATTTTTTGTTCAAATAATGATAATCACACATTCTAGGAAGTTGTGAAACTACTCATATGGTCCTAAAATACTTTGTCGCATTTTCTGAGATATACCTAGAAACCAAGGAGTCAAAAAATAAACATTTTTTCATTATTAGATTCTTTTTTGCCAATTCTTCATGCATAGAAAATTATCCATTTCAAGGATAAATTTATTTTTCCCTTTAATTAATTTCATACCTTGGATATGATATATTTCTGTCTTTCACATTCCTTATGTTTAAACTAATGTGAAACACTGTTTAAACAATTCGTTATCGTACGAACATATTTATAGAATTTTAACTTGAACGATCGGTTGTTTGAAATACAAAGTAGTTTGAATTTTTGCACGAGTTATATTTTTGTTCACTATTATAACAACACTCGGACACACAACTTTCGAAACACTTCACTTAAATTTTAACATTACATGCGACACGCAGTTCTCACAAAACGATCACAAAAATGTACGTTTTTTTTATTTCCGAAGACGTCGTCTTGCGCAATTCATGAAATCATAAAATTTCATCTCGGAATGATTGGGTAAACAATCATGATAGGAAAATGAAGACATGATTCTCTTTATTCGAGACCATGCTTCACGAAAACTAAGTCCGTTTTCATAAAAGATGAATGTTAATAAGTGAAGCGACAAGGACGGCTGAGCGCAGGAAAGGCGTGTATGCTGGAAGACAGGAAATGCCCAGAGCACTGTGAGAGCAAAAGTGACTTGAGAATTTATCACACTGTTGTTAGCTGTCCCAAGGTCTCCCGTAAAACATATTCATGTTCTCACAAACTAAAGTATTTATATGTGGTTCACTTCGCGTTCTTGCTATTGTTTATGTATGATTAAATGGAAAATCTAATGCAGTTTCATGAAAATTATACGGTTCTCAAGGAAAAATTTTTACGCAGAAAATTTACATAAAAGTTTCGACTCTTGTTATGCAGAACATTACGTTTTGTTCCGATAATTTTATGAAGTAGAATACACATTTTTCAACAAGCAATTGTAATTGTGTCTAAGGATTTAGGAGAATAAATTTTTCCTAACATAATAGCACTGACTCCAGACAAACTGTAGAAAAAGTTTCCCGTAACAAAATTAATGTTTAACATAGTAAATGTTTAATGTGAAACAACACCAATCCACCTCTTCAAATTCTGGGTTTTCTACTGTAAATATATTCTGAACAACAAGCTCTTCACTAATTCTGGAATTTAAAATAATGCAAATAATGCACGATATACTCCGAACAACAATTGGTTTCCGGGAAATGGTGAAGATTTTTTTATTTAGGAAGTAACGAAACAGTCCTACAGACTAAAGACTAAGAATGGAGTGTTATGAATGGGGATTTTTGCTGAAACTATGCAGCTGTAGATAAAGATCAATTTAAACGGTTTTAATAGATATCTTCCACCCATTGTATTTAATGCCACAGTAAAAACATTCCTTTTGCGCTTAAATTTTTATAATTTTTATAATACCATTCAGACAAAGCAACTGAGAGAAATCTGGACATTGAAGGTTAAGATGATCGCAGATGCCCTGAAGGTTCTTCAAATTCTTGACTGACGTACCCTAATTATTTTCCATATCGACGAGTATTTCTCTTATATAGTTGCTGTCTAGCCCGCTACTTGATACGCCACTTTTTAATAACTTTTTGTACATAATATGGCAGCATATTTGAGTTCTTACTTCACTTAGGGTGTATTTCCTACCCCTGCATTCACCCTCCTATGTATCCCTAAACCCTGAGAAACCGGTTTCACATCTTAAAGCAACCCGGCGGCACACAGTGAAGCTTGGGGCGGTATCCTGTCAACCTCAGGGTGGGGCAGGTCACTGTCGCGAATGTGACGCGGTGTCGTCTTGCAACCCGACTTTGAAGTCCAAAAGTGACTCCACATGTTCCGGTAGCGCGGCTTGCCATCACCGACGTCAATAGATTGTGGCCATAGAAGCTTTAACTGCTTACCGAGCAACAGAGAGAAAACGCACATTGAAGATTGGCTGCTCCGTTAGTAAACTAGTCAGGTTTACAGGGAAGAAATCTTTAAGAGTATGTTTGGAGAAAGTTGAGCGAGCAGCGTGTTAGCCAAAACATTAGAGCATCTCAGAACAATTTCAAAGGCAGATCCTCAAAGTCAGTGCCCCGAGCGCTGAGGAACATTCCACAGGAGAAATCACAGGTCGTTGGACTTTAACCTCTTCTGTCGCTTTGATCCCAAATGTGGTAAAAAATTGTTAACATTAATATTAACGAGAGAGTCCAGAAAATCTCCTGAAGAAATATTTTGTTTCCGAAAAATCAATTCTTGGATAAAATCCGAGCTTGTCATATGTAGCAATTCAAACTAGATAATAAATAAGTAGAACTACACATAAATTTCTGAAATAAAATTCGCAACTATGTATTACATGTTTCATTGGAAATGTCGAGTAGAAAATAAGGAAAACTTTGAAACAGGAAATTCATAAATATTAAACGAAATATTGATGTGATCTCCCGCAGCGATCTAGGTTCTTACTTCCGATGCAGAAATCGCCAAGATCGTGACAGGGTCGAAGCAGTTCCATCCCCTTAAGCCACGATCATGTCGTTGATTGACCGCTAAGACAAGTTTCTATGTTCTTCTCTGTTCCGTTTTAAGATGGGAGGAAAACACCAATGGGTCACTTTCTGTAAGCCCGATATTTCCCGACATTTTCATCTTCCCTTTTTATGATACATTCTTTTATTAAGTAACAAGAGACCGATTACCGGCGTATCCGGACAAGTTTCCAACATGAAACGTCCTTCTTTGGAAGGACAATCCATGCAATTCTAAGAAAGTCTAAAATTGAAACGTATGAATCTACGAATATGAACAAAAATTCAATCAATACAACACTTTAAAAAAGCATTAATTTCTATAAATTATTCTTTTAAGAAACTGATACACCTACTCCATGGCCTCCACCCCATCCTATTACAAAGGACATATAGGCTTCAAAGAACTAACGCGAAACCCCCTTCTGAAGGGAGGTTACAAGGGGTGTACGGAGCAGAGCAGGATACGCGCCGTCGACTCCAACCCTCAAACCACAGAGCGCAAAGAAGGGAAGTGAATCGCCGCGATGCTGAAGGTAGTGATGACACATCCTCTCAAAGTGAAGCCTGGAAGGTACTTATGTATACATGTTATAGGAACCATGCTACGCATCTACAGATAATTTCTTTCATTTTTCACGTCTTAATTTGTATGCGACTTACTTTTCCCTCTAACCTGGTTACAATAGAAAGGTTTCGGGAAGAAGAGTAATGATAAGTTAAACACGCGAGATAAATGAAATCAATAAATAAAAATGAATTATTTTAAAATATTAAAGTTACGTAATTAAAATTTACACACTAGGAGACTTTTTATAATAAATTAGAAAAACAACACTGCTGCAACAAAAGGAATCATTGACCGTGGAATGACCCAATATAAGAAAGTTATGACGAATGGAATGAAGACTCGAGTTATATAGGAATCCCTTGTATATTCGTATATAATTATGCTCATTTAAATAATTTGTACTATTCATTGTGTTAATGTTTCTTTATAGAAAGTTTTTTTCCGCTACGTAGCAACCATTCCCAGTATTAATGACACACCAACAAAATTGAAGTGTATGTGCAACGAAAATTTTTTTTTTTTGTAAAAAAAAAGACAACTTGCAAATGTTTCATATTTTGACAGTTTTATACACCCTACTAATAGTTTTGATAGGATTATCATAGTATCTAACTAAAATTTATCTGGTGAGCGATGGAAAACTCCGTATCAAAACCCCTCCCAATAGGTCGAACGGGGGAACAAACCCACCCGAAAATGGAGAGCGACTTTATCACTACACTACTCGGGGCTTTAGGGCTCACCAACAACTAGGTAATTAGAGCCTGGAATGTGTGGAGATACTTTTTGACAAGGGGAAATATCTAGAACTCCAATACCACGAAAACCGAACCCCCCCCCCTCTCGTCGATTGAGCTATCTACATAGAAATCTTTCAACACAAATAATATCTAGTTGTAAGTAATGATTACTATAGCGAAAACTAGCAGGATGTACATTCTTACGATGGAGAAAGGATGTAGTTCAATAATTAATGAGTTTCAATACAATGAGTTACAATAAAAATCCGGAATATTTGGTGTCCACAAAGACAAAATTAGATAACAAGAATTGGTCTTGTTGGTCTTGAAATAATTCAGGTGTTTTATTACTGGATAATGATTAAACGATAATGATTACCATCTTCTTGAAGTGCGACAAGGTAAATACATGGAAGTTTATGTTCCGAGCAAAGTATCACCTATCAGTAGCTCGCAATGCGGTGAGAAGTGAGCAGTAGTGTTTGCAACGAGCGTGCTCCAGCATCATTTTGCCAGTATTTGAGGCGGTAGCAACAAGGGAAGTAGCATTAGGATGGCAGCGGTCAAGCCGACATTGACGACCGTTCGTCGGGCGGAAACCGCTCCATGCTCTGCTGCACACTCCGCACTCCAGGCATATGCCCCTCGACCGAGGGAGGCGGGTGGGCAGTCTCTTCGCCAAAGCGAGTGGTCCGCATGTGGCAAGTGGACCCACCCCTCACACGAGGGACATGGTTCCTCTCTCCCACGCCATGTATTGGATACGCCTCCGACAGACACGGCATGTTTGCGAGAAGAATGCCACAGGATGTTCATCACGGGTCCCTTCCAGAGTCGGGACGTGATTTTAGAGTTTACGTATATTGATTTTACTACGATGGAACTACATTTATCTGGATCAATTGGAACAGTATATGTCTCGGATAATCAAATATCCAAGTAGTTGGATTTCTTCCAAAAAAACGTTACTTCTAAGGTAAAAGGAACAAGAAATGTAAATGTTCAGAAGAAACAAAAACTTACAATATACAGGTAAAAATAATATAAAGATAACACAAGTTTACAATTTTTTTACAGTTTACTCAGTACTGTAAAAATAACAGTTTAGTGAACAGTAATGAGAAATACGTATTCCCTTCAAACTAATTTCCTTTAAATCTATTGGAGTTCTATCATTTAAGAAGTGCTTCGATTACAGTAGCTCAGACCGATGAATGATACAAAGTAAAAAAAATTCAATTTTATTAAAATCTAATTACTATCAATTTACCTCGATTCACGGTACTTTCATGTCCAAGTCAAAATAATTCTCAAACCATACGGCGACCAGGTGTACAACTAAAATATTTACTATTTCAAATCCAATCAAGAAACCAAATATGTAATTCGCATGGAATCATTATTACATCACACGAACCTCCTTCACTCCTGATTCCTTGTCATTCGCTCATTTCCATATATTGTTAGCAATAGTGAGGTAAAAAACGAAGTCCAGATTTGGAACGTTTTCATGGCTCACGCACGAACATCCGGACTTGACAATGAATAATGGAGATGGTAACGTTGACTGAATGATATGAAGGAAATCGCTCTGATGAAAAAATCTAAGACTCAAGGAAATTTAGAACTATCTTCAGTCCAGGAACAAACCTTTCCTTGCCACATAAAGTTGGTCCGCAAACATCATTAATTAAGAAAATTATACCTAAACGATTGTTAGAATTAGGGCACATGCTATGAAACAAATAAAACTCTTTTGATCAGTTATCCCATCATGATGTTAAATTTCCGTCTCATAGGGATATTCTTTGTGAAAGAGACTTACTGACGTGTTCAACCCTGTTCCTACAATTATCACGTAGACGCGTCGTCTGTGAGCAAGTCACGCGTGCATAGAGCCGGTTCCCACCAAGGAATAAGGGGGGGGGGAGAGGAAGAGGGTAGTGAAGTCGATACGAAGATGCCGCAGCCATTTCCGGTACTTCCTTAAACGAGGACTGGGTCATCAGGTAGGACAAAAAAGACGTCAAGTCGATATTCCCTTAAAGCAAGTATCATTCATTTCAACTTACGACATATATACACAGAACAATTGAAATTTGCTAATGAATAAATTCTCGTTGACTTGGTAAGATTCTTAAAATAATCTCAAAATCCAGGAAGGAAATTGTTGATCCGAAGTACTTTATTCCTTTCTTCAATGGTCTTCAGATTTCTTATCAAGCATCATTAAATTAGTGCAAATGCGTCAGAAAGCAATATCAATTCAATAACTCACGAATTTAAGAAATTTACAAACTAATGTTTTAATCGACTACCACCTTCGAGATACTCACGAAATGCGGTTTGGATACTTCTACGTTGGATTATCTTCGAAAAATTTCACACGTCCCTTAAGACAAATTCATTTATTTTTGGCAATTCACATGTTTTCACATTTAGACTGGAAAATATCAAAAATAAGTACACAATCTCCTGAAACCACGATAAATATTATACGTAAACATAGTTTTAAACATGGTATGAAGTTAATACCCTTTTATGGCGGTAGGTTGAAGTATTTCTGCTTTCCCAAACAAGGGTTCACATTGTGAAATCTTATCTCGTTTATGAGAGCTCACATTGATAGCGGGGTCCAACTGAACGAGTACAATCCTCTCCAACAAGGGGTATTATTCTTTACACCACAATGGTAAGCCAAAAATAAAGGCCGCGAGCTATATTCAGGGCTAGGGTGAAAACTGAACTAAAAGAAAAGAAAGAAGAAAACCAGAGAACACGAAATCTCACACTCAACGGAGACAAAAGGGGAATTCTTGAATACTGAAGCCCTACCCGTGTTTGCCTCAAGATCGTCTAAGATTACCGCGACCTTCGATCTAATTGGCTCCGGAGGTTCATCAACCACAAAACGCATTCCAATACAATTTAATTTGGGACGCCCGCATTCACACAGTTCTCAGATTTATTTTCATCTAAAACACCGATGCAGTAAATTTAAAAATCACTAAAAACATATCTGCATGACATTTAACAGACGTAGATGGAATTCACTATTTTTCATTAATAAAAGATATGGAAACTCTTTTTATTTTTGTCAACAACAGTTTAGACGATGGTCATCCGGAGTATCCCTTCTGACGAATAAATTTCATCTATAATCTCCTTGACTTTTCTATTTAATGCAATTTCTTGATCGTATCCCTCGACTCTTAAGATGATTTGTCACTATTGAAATTGGCTTATAGTACAACTAATTTTCTAGAAGTGCTCGACAATTAAACTGAAATTATATCTGGAGTGATCTTCCTTTCAACTACTCGAAATGTCACTGCTTGATCCACAAACATAAAACAAATTAATTTGTTAGAAAAACATTTAATTTTTTAATATTATAAAATTATTTCTATTAATATAATTATTTTTCAGTTTTGAAAATTGTTTTATTATCTCACTAATCTACTCTAACTCCATCCAGGCACGAGTTTTTCTCAGGTTTTTCTTTGCACACTTCGGTTTGAATTAATGGTTGATCCCTTGCTACAGTGAGTAAAATGGCTTTACGTTCTCCATCTAGTTTTCACTACTTTTCTGGCAAATAATTGAATTGAATACTCTCATCTTTTACACGTACATTTTTTTAAAAATTATTGGTCTATTCACATTTCATAAGGAGTTCAATGAATTTAAAATTCCAGATATTTAATTTTTGCGTCATGTAAGAAAATAAATAAAGCACCTAGCATAAGATGATAAATTCACTCCTGAGAACGATTCAAAGGACAACCTCCACTTTTGTCCCTGGCCGTGGGTCACGTACAAGGGTGTGCGGAGTGCCGGGGTGGCGGGTAGCTCCCATAGCAACTCAGCTTGCTCCCACGATGCGCACAATGGCAAGGCCATCACGATGAAGGAGTCGAAGACACCGCGGGAACCGCAGATATGCATCAGCAGGAGTCCCTCAACGGTCCACGTCTACACCCACTGCCATTCGACAGATACGAAGCTTCTACAAAGTAGGAGTGGATCACTGATCACTACAGGTTAATCAAATAGCCAAGTGTCATAAAGAAAAGTTTTTTCCAATTCAAAATGTCCTGTTAGCCCGAACAAGATAAATCATTTATCACATGGTTTCTTTAATTTATTAAATAATTGTTGCGTTATTACGAATTCCAGTAATGAATATTAAGCCATACAATTTTTGTCTGCTTTATTTACTGTAATATACTTTAATAGAAATTTCCCATTAAATATATTTTTGGCTCACCTGTCTAGATACTAACCATTTCTCACAATGGCGGATGTAAGTAAAATTCGTATTCACAACAGCGGGAAAATAGTAATGGTTCCTTCCTTATATTATTCACTACAATCGAAATAATTGTAAGTACTATGATAAATTTCTTTCTATACATGTCTAACAAGAAATAACTACATAATTTATACGTTAAAAGAATTCGATTTTCAAAAATGTATTTTCAATTTATTAAATACTCTGTGTCGTATCGTAAATCAATTTGTGAACATTTGCTTTATCGTTAACAGCCACTTTTTTTATATTTCTAACATTACCTTAACATTAGAAGTAGCACATTCGCTAAAAAGAATGAAACGGAATTTCGAAAAAAAAGAGAAAAATATTATTTTATCGAACATAGGACAGTGTGCCCCAATAATTAATTACAATAATTGAATATCTTTCCTTTTATGAAACTAATCCCGTAAACCGAATTTTCGCCGCTGTACAACCTATAAAATTACATATAGCAACCGAATATCCATGCTTTTCGTTCTGAACATACGATATTCTACAGTATGCATCATCATATCGAATTTAATGTGCTTTTCTTTGGATATTTTAACTCCAGAGTGTACTTATTACATCTCATACAATGAAATATAAATTTGATCCAGTAATATACAAGATCAATAACATGCACGAAATCTAAATCTCTAACGTTTCTCTGGCATATCGATCCTTTAATTTCATATATGGATGTATACAAAGCTACGGTACCTTTCATTTCACTGCTTCATAACTTGTTTATACCACTTTCAAGGATATTAAATAAATTACCTACATGAATCCAGAAATACACTTCTGGTTTTCTCGCTGTTCTGAGATTCGTAACTGGAATGTACCGTTCACATCACGCTATTTCGCGTTACAATTTATCGAGCAAGTTGTCTCGAAGTCCCATAAAAAGATTGTAAACGTGATTACTCGTAATTACCATCATAATTATATTACTTTCCCTTCCGCAACACATAATGGACCGAATCTAAATATTATAGTTTCGCGTCCACCTCAACATACGTCAGGACGAACCAGCGTCGTCACTTTCGCACGTTTATTACGCTCCGAAACAGGAACAAGTCATTTGTGAACTGATGGTCATCGCAAACTTCGACATCCCTGCACCGTGGTGGGTGTGCATTGTACTCGCACCAATTCCTTTCACAGTACCGCCTCCGCCGCTGCGCTGCCACCCCCTCGTTTGTCTGCACGGAGCAGCAAAGAAACACGTCGGTTCCCAACACTGTACCTCCGGAAGTGCATGCAACCAAGCGCGTCACCGCCTCTGTCACCTACGCCACCAGCGTCAATGCTGCTACTGCCGTCACCGACAGATTCACATCAAAATGGATCATTCACATCACCCTACAAACTATATCACCACTATCGAACCCAGGATTATCCTCATGAGCAATAGACTACCGACGTAGTCTTCCCACGACAGAATTGTTGAACAAAACAACAAAGTCGTTTTAAGAGTTCCTTCATTAACAATTCAGAAGAGCGATTTGAAGAATTTGGAATACCAAAATTAATTTTCACAAATAATAAGAGATCATAAGGCATCATTTCCCCCATGCGTCCTCCACTTGGCCATGAACAATTGAAAGCATGTCAATTTACCCATCCTGTTCTCTAGTACAGTAATTTTTACTTCAAAAGTAAATTCAAATCTACTAGTTCATTTGAAATAAATTTCAAACCCATAGTTCACTAGTCGGCGAAAGATGTAGATCATCGATTTAGATTCAGAGTTCCACCACATTTATTTCTTCGCAAAGAAATGAAATAAATAAATGAACGATGAACAGACATTGACGATTGAATTGGAATAATAACGAAAATTAAGTTAAAATAAAAAAACAACCGGGCAAGATGATGTACAAAGATGTACATCCGGGCAATGTCTGTGTTTAGTACAGGTTTCATGACAAAAAAATGACAAAAAAGGAGACAAGAAACTTCACCGATACAGTTTATATAAGGCTTTCGTGGTTTTGCGATTCTCAAAACTACCGACCCAAATGCACAAGCGAGGAAATGCGTCGGCTCGACGCGTCCAACACCTTCGCTTGTATCCCAGTTCATATCTCAAAAAGACTGCCACGCGGGTCATAGGAACCCTGAAATCCTTGGCCGTGGGTCTGTATCAAGTTCCCACCCAATTACATCCACAACAATGCAGCTGGAACAGGGCTCACGCCACCCACTATCTTCCACCTTACTCCACCCCCTCCACAAGAAAAAACACCGGTGAGTAAAGGGGAAAAAAGAACACGCGAACGGATTTCATTTGAGCCACGTAACAGGAAATGGATGAAAGGTACAAAGTGAGTGGGTGGACAGCTTAAAAAGAGAAATATATTAATAACGTACTGTTGTCTGAAAAATAGGGGTTTGTTCGAAAAATGTTAAGTTTTCTGACAGGAAATGAGACTGACAAAATGAACGTGTTCAAGCATAGTATTCGTGTACCACAGAGTATTCGTGTACCGTTCTGACGATAGGTGCCGCAACAAGGCAGCTCATTAGCACCAGAAAAAGGGTAGGCGCATAAAAACTTGATCGCGGAAAGTGAAGATAATTTTCATTTTACATGTGTTCAGTAGAGTAAAAAATGTAGCGTAGTTTTCAGAAACTGTATAATTCTCTTTTTCACATATAGCGTTTATTCCACGAAACATGTATTGATAGGAATTCCCAAGATCTTTATCATATACTGTCGCAAAAATGTCGTCAAATTATTTCCACCGCCAAAATGTCGACCAGTTATTTCATTCTCTGCAGGGGTATAGAATGCAAACTCATTTATTTTTATTATTGCTTCCTTTCTTGGACAAAGTATTTTAGACACATTCATATTCAAGTAAAAAAAAATCTTAGAAACGACATTACAAATTTATAGACAAAATGTTTCTAAATGTTAGCTGATCATATGTTTTATTGTTTTACCAAAATTCACAAAATGATCTCCAAGACAACTTGAACTTCGAGATGAAACAAATTTGAGCTAACCAAAATCCAAAATAAAATTTAACATATTCTGGATTCTTGACCACACAATTCAGAGAGGATTACTTCTGAGGGTTTGATAAATTAAACACTAAAGAATCGCAAAAGTTTCAGTTTTTCATCGAAACCTTCCCTATAGTTTGTTAAAAATCTCTATAAAACCTACGGAAGGAATGTCCTCCATCTCCACACTGATCTTCACGGAGGAGAGTAGCACTATGAAGGTTATAGATATGTTTAACCAGCACTGAAGTCTTTAATAAAAAAATCATTACAAACTATCTCATAATAAATATAATAGTTTAGTTCACCAACAGGAAGTTATACTAAAAGAAATATGACTGAAATTATGAAAGAAATCTGAACGTTGTATACATGTTATATTTTTAGTTGGAATTAAAATTGTTAAATATATAGAACGCTTTCAATTTAGTTTATTTGTTAAAAAACTATTATTCTTTTATAAACTATAATTCTATTAACTTTGACAAAAATATTCTAAATTCTGGCGCATTTTCATTTTTAGTTCTTAAAGGCACCCTAATGAATTTAGCAAGCTTTTTCCGATTTTTGACACTAAATTTAATTACATTTTGATGAATATTTACTCCCATATATAAAACAACGAGAAAAATAAAATTTAAAATACGAGAGTTCAATTTAAGGCTTCGACTCCGAGAGTTTATCTACTCTGAATCATTTAATATCATACAGTAGGTTTAAATAATATCACGTTGGAATAACACATTAAATTTCAGTGTAGCTGTTTCAATGTAAAGAAAAATTATTTATAGCCATTTTTCGCCTCGTTTTCGACGATTAATATTACACCATATACTTGGTCAGTCAGTGAGTTTTATTACTTTATAAATTGATCTACCACTTGTTCATTATGACTTGAGACAGAGGGCAGATTCAAAGTGAAACAGTTTAGTGTAGTGGCACACGATGACATTCACTAACACGATAATACCAAAAAGCATCAACAAGTTCATTTGAATAAGTTTTGTATTACCTTTCATAGCAAGTAAAGGGTTTGTCAAGCACAGCGAAAGAAATTAAGTTAAAAGGTTAATTTACATCGGTTAACAGAAAAAAGTTAATTAAGAGATGGAGGCAAAAAGCCTGTAAGAAATTTGACTTTCGGAAATGCCTAGTCACCGGGTTGTTATGTGGCTGACAAACTAGTCTACCTCAACGAAGAGAGATGATTCAGAAAGGAAATGATTCGCATCGCTGCCTCCTCTAGTTGAAGCACAACGAACTAAATCGTCAGCTCCACGTGATTTCAGAACGTTAACTCACGTCACAACTTCGTATCAATTACTGAATAAGAGTATAACTTTAACTTTAAGAATATATACAATATATTATTTCCTAGGACGAAATTACGTCAAAGTAATTAATGAACATAAAGAAGGAAACAAAACACTGTTTTAGTTTAGAAATGCATAGTTAATTTCACATGAAGTTCGAGTCCTACCACTCTCTTCATTCTCAACATGCTCATTAAAACTTCGAGAAGTTAATTCCTCAGGAACCTTAGTACTGAGCGAGACAAATGCGAGCTACAACTCTGAAGAGGCAAAAAAAAAAAGACATGGAAAATTGGTTAAATAAAAAACTGTTACATTAAGCATTTACTATGAATATTATATAAGCATCTAGTATATTCAAGAATCAGTCACGAATAATTTGTGAATGTCATACACAAAAATTCAGTTCCAACAATTCCATACTTTTCGAAGGATCAGAAATCTGTTAAGGGGACGGTGGCTTTTTATAAAAGAGAAAAAATATGTAATATGAGCATTAGTATATGGGAATAACATGCAGAATACGATGTTAATTTCACTGAGGTAGAAAGAAGGAAATATTTGAAAATTCGTAACTTTAAAAGGAAACTCAATCATAGCTAATACATTTTTTATGTAAATATGGTTCTCTACAATTTTTTAACTTCACTCTTTAAAGATACAGTACTTAGTGGTGTGTTATTTTATGGAAGTTAAAATTATTGGTAAACTCTCAAATCTATGTGCCTCGCAGATACCTTTCGTTAAGTTATTGCAACATTATTGTTATTATAATCCCTAATACGACGAGTTATTAGAGATTTTAGGCAACCAACGAGAGAAAATCGTTTAGAAAATACGAGCCAATACTTCAAAAGAAATGTACTTTTTAAAGATTTTATTAGGTGTCTGTACTTTAACCACGATATCCAATGTACTCTATGTAACACCTCGCACTTGTAAGAGCTATGAATTCAGTAGTATATTTCGTAACATCCTCCTCCTAATGAGACAACCCGTATGCTTTCAACAGGTGGCATGGACTTGTGCTGCATCTCAACCGCCCACCGGAAATGTTGACAATCACTGGGCGCGGACCCCATTGGGGAGGTGCGAAATTAAACAAATCACAACATGTAGTCAGTTGAGTCATTCGACCTTGAAGTCGAGATGGCGTTGAAGTAGCCACGTCGATTCGCTGCTTGGTATTTGTAAGTATTCAGAAACAGCAATGAAGACTGACCGAAGGTACACTTGTGTAGTCACCCCTAAATATAATATATAAGAATTGTTTTAAATTGTCTGAAATGGAACACGTTTACCCCGCTAAATTAATAGTGCTTTTTAATTACAAGATAGATTAATGTGTTAACAGATAAACATGTCATAATAGAATATTATACATGAATGGGACATTACAGGTACACCCATCAACATCACCACTGTGGTATAGCAGCAGGTTTCAATACAACTATTGTCTGCACGTTCATTAAACAACACACCAATTAATACCTAATTAACTCGCATCTAATAACAATACTATAAAGATTCATCAAGTTAAGGACTTGTACTATAACAACGCGCATTAAGTTTCATTTATAGGAATATCGACTATATATTCCATGTCAGTTACTTCTCGAGAACGAACAACTATCTCAAGAAGAAATGGATCCGGGTTCAAAAGAAAATACGTTTTCGTAACCGTAAAAATTTTCCTAAAATATATTGATACAAGTAATAAAATTACGGGAACAATAACTACTTACTACTTTATCAATTAATTTTTCTTTTCACATCCTTGTCAGAATCATTGAAATCATCCACTCACCTGAAACAAACAGATGAGATGCAAATATATTAAATACATGAAATATAAATATACATTCTTAATTCTACTATTAACGAACACTATAGTCAAGATAAAAAATAAATAACACCTTTTGATGGACGATTACCGTTTATTTTTGTAAGTCTTAATACATTCTTATATCAAAAGTATATGGTAGCATACTCAATAGATTTCAGTTCATAAATTTAAATAAAACACAGAAAAGACTTTAGTCCTATCTCTGAAGGACAGAAAGTATTTATGAAAAACGAGACGCATTTTCATGAACACTTTTTGAATAATGTATAATAATGTAAGGAATTATCAAGATTCGTAGGGACATGGATTGATGAATCATTACTTTCATCTTTTGGGAGTGCATAGAAACAGGTTAGATAGCTAGGATAGCTGGATATAGGTATATAAGAACAAACGAAGTTTTGAAATGTAATACAACTCATAAAAATAATTATCCGTTGATGACATTTTCGGATCTAGGAGGACATGATAATAAATATTACAAAAAAAGCAAGTTTTGAATGAGTGAGAATGTACGAGTCACAGAACAGACGGGAAATAATTTGCACATTTATAATTCGTATATCTAGATAATATCTGATACAATTTCATCTGTACGTTATAACCATTGTTTACAATAGCAGTTCCTAAAGGTTCGTTTATCTTTTGATGGCTTTAACCTCTTAAGAGAAACCCCCTCCATCATAAACGTTTTTTAGATCTGAGCTATGTGCTCTTCACTGCCCTCTTGAGCGCAATGCGTGCTCACACAGATCACGCTCTCCCTACTAATGAGAAGTCCAGCGTTAAACTCAGTGCGAAATGTTTACGAAGAAAATGTACAGCAGATTTATATCGTCATGGGTACGCTACCTTTACTTATTCATTTAACCAACTAGATTAGAACAATTATCAAATATTATACTTCACGTTGATATACTCCTTCTCCTAAGGTAGGAAGGAGAAAGATCCAAATAAAGAACGGAAATCTTTCGGCGCTAGCCCCTCATCAAACACTTAAGTACGACATTTATAACTTGTTCATTTCTAGTTATTTGTCATTATACATTTGAATGTAATTTTACGTGTTGAAGCTCCTTGAAGATTTTTACGCTGAGGACGTCAAAGAGAGGTCGGGATGTCACGCCATGAAGTTATAGTGAAACTTGGCCGCGGTTGTTTTCTTCAGTTTCGAAAACTCGTGAGATACCATCCAATAATCTTCCACCTCATACGAAAACGGCAAAAACGCTTCCTTGTTGAGAGGCATGAATTTAATACCCAGATTGCTCTTTTATGTTGAAGACATGGAGAACACCTGGTTGCATATGCTTTCCTTTAACTTTTCCAACTGATCAACAGTCACACAGTGACTGATGGCTCCGAGAGTGTCTCCTAACAATTCCCGAATCATGGAAGATCTCAACTGCCTGCCTCGCGGTCATTATATAAAATAAAAACGCAATAATTATGTTTCCCTCTCAATTCACATTGTTTTTATGTTTAATTTACTATCAGACATTTATCATGAAAATTCAAACGATAATGATTTTGTTTTATTTCTAATTAATTATTTGTGGTCGGTAGTGGAAAAATACTAGGTGGTTCGGTATTGTACGAACAGCACGGGGTTATAAAAGTCCGTTTCGCGTATTATTTGTTGAAAATGTTGAACATGTTTTACTGGTTAGTATGTCCTTAGAATATAGATAAAAGAACAGTAAAATAAATATCAACTAGTCACCGGAAAAAATAAAAATATACTCATAAAGCGCAAAAAACACAACCACATTGCTTCAATTACAGTTTCCACTACCCTTAACCAAACACGGCGTGCTCAGAGCATTTTATCACGTAATCTTCATTCTTGCACATCATACTCGTAAAATACTGTTAACTTCCAACAGTTGTGAAAAACAAACATTGACCGATAATGTCGCGCAGTACAGTCGGAATTTCCTCTAAATTTTTTCACGTTGTCTCGTTAATTAAAGGATAATGTCCTTTCCGCTGTATGTCCTCACAAGTGCTGTTGATAACGAGAGTTGGAATACACATGATTAACTATGGGTCGAACAATCAGTGATGGATCTATGGGGACCTGAGCTCTCAACAGATAAAATTAAAGTTGATAAATGGCATACTACCTACAATTGTTACTACCTACAATTGTTACTACCTACAATTGTTACTACTTACAATTGTTACTACTTACAATTGTTACTACTTACAATTGTTACTACTTACAATTGTTACTACTTACAATTGTTACGGTTATTAATAATACCAGATTGTTAATCGTTAATTCTTTGTTTGATCCATTTCACTTAAAGATAATATTTATAAAATTTGTGTTGTAGAACCATAATTTTTAAACAAATGCTCCCCGGTTAACCTCCCTCCTTTCATTACGTTCTAGATACGCCAATGCGAACAATGCGGATTAAAACCACTATATCGTAGTGCAATGCTGTCAATTATAGCTTGGGGCCATATAGTATAGAAAGCGTACGCTATGAGAATATTTTACGATGAATATGACTCTTAGACACTGAGCGAAAGCAATTACTTCTTCCTAAGACGGCACAGGAAGTAATCCTCGGTGAAAGGCCATTACATCCGTTCGTAGCAAAATGCGTTTAAGAGGTTCAATCTATCAATTCAGAAGCATGACAATACAAGATAAGAATAATGACAATGACTAAGTGGAGAAATAGATGGGTTTGTGAAACACGGGAGGAGAGAACCCTACAAATTTATAGACATGGTAGATGTTGTACACAAAAATTATTATGAACTCAATCACACTTTTTCTAACTGTCTCTTCACTATATATCACATACGTTACACCGTGCCTTTATAAAAAGTCAAAAAAAAAATCAAATCCACATTTAACAATACATCTTTTCTATATTTCTCCATTATAAAAATGTTAGGGTTGACAACATTTCGAGGCTCTACAATTCCGGCCTCCTCTTCAGGTCTGTCTAGTTTTTGATATCACTATAGTACAAATCATACTATTATTCACTAGAGAAAAACAAATATGTTGTGTTACCTTATGTTCCTGTAATTAATTCAGATAGTATTAAGATTTTTGGTAGTGTTTGTATGAATGTTATTAATAAGTCATTCAATAATGTGATTTTTGCTCAGAATAACAAAGATAGTGTAAATGTTGATGATATTATGGGAATTGTGTACAAGATTAAATGTAAAGATTGTGAAATTGTATATATTTACTCCGATACTCCGAGCAAGGGACCATCCCATCAATTCCGATCAAGGACCCTAAGGCAGAGGCGGATTCAAAAAAATTCAGCATAAGTTCCTAGAGAAGACAAAAAGTTAGCTGCGAGTTATAATAATAATATAATTAAGAACTTTCACCTTACCATCCCTATTGAGGGAGTGTCCACCTCCATCCCTCTTATCACTTTCATGGGTGACCACGGGAAAATGTTTTACGGAAATAAGATTGGGAAATGTTTGGTGCATTCTCACACAAATGTTAAAGCTCATCGCTTCAAGTTTTTTCAGAAAAAAATAGAGAAAAGTCCCATCTAGTACTCAAGTTCAAATCTTTTTATCTATAGAACAGATAGGGTTAGCATCGCAACTAACACGTTTTAAGTAGCACACAACCTCACTGCGATCGAGGTATGACGTACCGATTTTTTTACCATTAAGATGGGGTATCTGCCCATGCAGACAACGATATGTCATTCTCTTGTATCCTCGCTCGAGTTGCTTTACGCCTTTCAATATGCAATCCTTTCGCATTGACAAGTGCGACGGGTTTCGTCACAGTCCGACTCCTGGCAAAGTGGTCAGAAATAATTAAACACTGGTAAACAAATATAAAATTCAACAACTCTCTGATTTTTGTCTAGGATTAATATCTAAATCAGTCTATCTAAATACATGAACAATCACAAATTTCGTACTTTGAGGGCTTATTGTAAAAAATTGACCTGTATGATCCTTCAAAAGACATGGCACTATACCCTACCTTCTTAAATGTCTTTCGGCTTTATCATTGGGTAGATTCCCCCGTTGCATGATCTACCAGCATATTGTGCGAAAATAATGCCCATAAGAGAAGTGATGATATTAAATAAGAATTGCAAGTAATACAAGAAACAGAGAAATAAATAAGTAAAAGAAATAGAGTAAAAATATCTGTACTGGCTGTCTCTGGACTGATTTATGTTAAGAAAGGAAAGAAAAGAAAGAAATTAAAAATTCAGCGCTGGAATTGTGAAGCAAGAAATTTACTTCATACCCGCATTGATCCCAGGCAACATGTCGATAAACTTAAGCTTTAATATAGCTCGCCTACAAATATTGTAAACAATCTTAGTCAAGTAATCGAAATATGCATATTTTCCGTAAGACTACTACATGAGAAAAAGGGAATATAATGCATAAGTAAACAAATCCCGAATTCTAGTTATATAACACAAACGTACATAACATAGCGGCTCTTGAAACGCAGTGTATAAGTGAGTAACAAAAAGGAAAGAGGTAGAGCCACCACCCGGGTCAGGGCCATGAGGAAGATAGGAGAGGCACTGGGCGCTTCCACCGCAGTGGAGCGGCATGACTGAGCTCCTCACGCAAACCTGTGCTTATCGGAGTCAGGACGTGAATACCGTCTTGAATACGCTTAAGAATACGAGGCCAGATACTAAAAGGTTAAACATACATTCGTCGAAAATACTGATGGACCGAAAGTTCTATCTCTGCTTCTGAAGACTCTTTTCGCAGTGAAGAAATTAATTTTGTTCCAATAAAGCATATCGGCTCGTACGCGTGCCAACCCAATCATTTACATAAAAATGTTGTAAAAAATAACACTTCTTAATATAATTTATCATTAGATTCACTTTTACAAATTATTTGTAGGATAGTATGCGAATAAAAGTGTCTTCAGAATCACTAAGGTAAACCCAAACTCAAGTGATTTGGGCATTAATTTTTAAGAACATGCAGGATAAATGCAATTTATAAATTTATTGTCAAAAAAACAGTACAAACTGCGTATGACCACGTGGAGGACAATAAACTTATTTTTCTCTCGGACAATAAACTAATTGTACGGGTAATTTCCTAAAAACTAACAGTAAAAGCGTTCTGCAAAATCTGTTCTTAGGTTGAAAAACATTAATTACACTAAATGACGGTAATAATCCAAGTATACGTCAATTCGTAGCGATTGTGCAATTCTCTGATCAACGAATCTCACTCCTGATGAAGACCGATGAGACAAATTTGGAACATCTGCAGTATAAAACGTGAAATGAAATTCTAATACGTCAAATCTGATGAAAAACTGTATTTACCACTCTCCAATTACCAAGAGACAGTTAAATCTTAAGGAATTGACAACCTATAAATTTTACAGTTCATTTACTTATACATATTACACACTGTAGTAAAGCTACGTCGATAACGGGTTTTGAATAAATATCGTATTGTGTACATATACATTACTATAGCGTCTGTTGGTTTGAGAGCGGATGTAGCTCAAATAGTAGACGGTATGTGCTGATCGTTTTAGTAAATCAATTATTGAATATGACTTAAAAATTTGGTTTCAAATGTAAATTGTAAATTTGTAAACACACTTAAAATATTATTTTTTGTATTATAGGGGAATTAATCAAAAACATATTAAATTTGGTGGCTCTAACATACGAGAAATCGTCCATTATATAGAATCTCCGAGTAAAACTAGCCAAAAACTTCAGGACAGCTTCAATACATGGGTGTTTTCCAGAACAATTAAACCAACATCCATCTCAAGAGATTAAGAATATAAAAAATTTGTTATATTTTGTTTTATAATGCATATTTTATTTTAAAATTTATGTTCAGTATTTTACAGGTATTAAGAAGTCTTTAACAACTTGATTTCGTGTTTCCAGCATTTAAAACTGCGAGTTAGTATACCATCGCGGGCGGAGCCCGGTATTTGCTTACCTTCCATAAAAAGACAGACCATGTAATTTCGAAATAATTAAATATTTTCTTCAATTTTCCATAAAATTCCGTTCGGTACATGAAAAACACTATCGGGAAAAATCTGATTTGTTTCGAAGATCTGATCTTATTCATTCTTTTAAAATTCCATTCTTCGTATTCCTTACTCATTACACGAAATGACTTCGTAAAGATAAGAATGGAATTCCAAGAAGACACTTTTGTATTACGACTCATAATAAAGCAGGCATCTGAAATACGCTATTCATCTCGGGCAATGAATCAACCACCATCCTGCCGTGAGTAATGAATGGCTTTGGAGTAATTTTGCATTCACACTGAAGAAAGCAAGATCATACAAACGCATCCGAAATAAAGTCTGACAGGCATATTTACGTTTGATGCATTCCTAATATAGTTTTTCCATTTTCATATTAATTAGAATATTTGCCGGATGTAAAAGTTAGCCAACTCAGTCAAACGACACAAACCAATTCTCCCCAATGTAGTTTGCATTATGTCTATGTGTATGGTATTTTATTGGACTTGAAAAAACGATTGAATCAAATCAATATTCAGATAATATTATTGAACTATTAACACAAAATCATCAAAATGGACATTGAAGGTAGGTCAACTAAAATATGCATGGCTATATTATCCTTTTGCCAAAAGGTCTTCCATGAATAAGAACAAATATTCAATAACAATTATTTACTGTCCCCTACTTACAACTTATCGCGTACCAATTCCCATAATTCTCTTTAGCGTGACTGCAACTTCCTCTCTAATCACAATACGTGCCGGAAAATTCCTCGTACACGTCGGCGAGATAATAAAAGGTGACAAGACACGCGGAATTTCTCACCGTAGAAACTTACTCAATGCAGAGAATAATTCTGATTCAAAACAGGGTTCTTACAACTAAAACCTTTTCGGAGGTGATGAAAGTACGATGTATTGAGGAAGAATAAAATAGGAACGAAAGAACAAATACGACGAGACAAATAACCCAAAACTTACGAAAGTACAAGTATACAAATTTAGAAAAGGTACATGCTTGTACATATGTAAAATAATTCTGACTACCGCGTTTCATATCGGACATTACCGCTTAAAATAACAACAATGGTCTCTGAGAGAATTAGATTCTGAAATTGCGTATGTGTAAATAACATACATGCTTATATGTAAGTAAGATAAATAAACCCTGGTAACAAACGCTATAATAATTTCTGGAGATGCCCAAATATATTACCTGCCGAAATTATTATTATTTCTTTTTGTTGCACCGTTATAAGCTATACATGTTTGTAAAGGGATCTTTCACGATGGGTTCTACTGTTTTAGAGGTGTAGGTTTAATTATTTATGAACCATCGGTGAATTTCTGAAAAAAAAACTTTAATGCTATGTGAGAAAAGCTGAAGTAAGGTAAAATAATTTAGAGGTTTGTGTGTATATAAAAGTTACTTTATTGTACTTTTTTCATGTAAAATGTCAGTTGTGTATTTGATGTATTACAATGATATGAATGTACAGCGCCTAGCCTATAATTACTGTGTGTTATTCTTGTGCTGCAAATGTAACAATTCAAAGTTAGTAATATTACATATATTGTATTGTGCTGTATGTGTATTGGAAATTACATTCCTCAGGNTTGATGTATTACAATGATATGAATGTACAGCGCCTAGCCTATAATTACTGTGTGTTATTCTTGTGCTGCAAATGTAACAATTCAAAGTGAGTAATATTACATATATTATGCTGTATGTGTATTGGAAATTACATTCCTCAGATGGGGATGAGATATTAATGTCACCATAACCTCTGAGCACACACGTTCTGTAAAATCACTTCTTTTGAATTAGTCTTGCAGCAAAAAGATAGAGCTTATGTAGTACCTGCGTGAACCCCGAACCCTATTAAAGTATATTTATCACATTGGTAGTACTGAGAACAACTTATCGCCTTGGTATTACTGTAAACTACCCATAATGCCCGGTAATTCGAGTAGCAGATACTCAGGATAAAATATATAACGGTTAATGCTAATAAAAACATCAAAATTGTTTCATTTACAGACTTGCGCATGGCATTTACCATACTTACTTTATGGTCATCCAACATATTATATTTGGTATATATGCCATGTAAGCTTTATTGCTACCAGGGTATGTATAAACATACATTTTAACAAAACGTTTTCAGAAGTCTCTCTTCAATAATACCATAAAACCTATTCCAATTTGCAATATAACATTATCTAATACTATTCAGTAGTACTATAATTTTATTCATTAAAAGACTCGAAGGAATGTGATCAAATGGTGAAAGAATTATCGCCAAATACTTGTGTGTGCTAACATTGTAAGTATTATTTTGCGAATTCATTGTTGTGTTGAAACAAAGGTTCACAAGCTATTAATGTTTTTCGAAACATTTCACAGTCATCAGTATTCTTATCAAAACATGCAAAGGATTAAAAATGCATATTTATTACAGGCACGCACTCTTTTAAACTTCGACAGTAGTTTTCGGAAAACTCATAACGAAGTAATTCTGGATGGATGGACGGAACAAACATTTTTTAATGTGTTCGTAGTTAGTTATGCCACAGGTAAATTTTGATGCAAAATTTAGACACAAAATGAAAATTTAAATGATTTTCATTTAAATTTAGTTGCATTTAAAACCTCCATAACTCTAAACGACATTTTATTTACAAACATTATCCTCTTGCAAGAAAATAGTAAATCTGGAGATTAGGTTCAAAAGTAAATTAAAATTGTTATGAAATGTGTAAAATTTATTACGATTGGAAATGTTTCCGGTAAAGATAAGTGGAAAGGTTTCCGCTGTTGGCTACTTTCCAAGATTCTCTCTTTCTTAATGCAGAGGCACACGTTTTTCGACCCTCGGTAGTACGCGGAACTGATGATAATATAAAGGAGGGAAACCGAATGCGAATAGGTATGCGGCGCGTGCTAAGGTGTGGCAGGGAGGATGCAGAGGAACGACTATTCGGAGCTAGTAAGACGTCAACAATACGAATACTTGCTGAATGAATGGAGATTTTGATAGTGGCAGTAGCGTACCTAGGCGGTAGCAGAGAGGGCGGTGCACCTCGGGTTTCCACCAGGGGGGGGTGGGGGCTCCAAATGTATCAGAAAAAAACAAAAATACGTAAATTTAGACACCGCTCTAAACATTTTAAATAAACTAAATAATTATTGAGGTTACTGTTAATATAAAAAGTCATGGTAAAATTATTATTGTAAAATTTGATTATTGTAAAATAAATCTAATTTTTTAAACACTGATGCGATTGTTGCACACTTGTTGCCAAGAAAACGTTATTATGGGATAAACATGCTAAATATTAAAACTAGACAAATACACAGGATGAAATTCAACGATATTTTAGGCTTCAGATTGTTTCGCCTGCACACCATCACATTACGTGTGACAACTAAAAATGAATTTGATGAAACATTTGTTGAGAGGTGGACATACTGACGAGGAACTGTCGAGTATCCACCCAGATCTCCTGATCTAACGCAGTTATTCTTTCTGTAGGGAATACTGAATAATACTGTGCACCACAAAACCACGTACGCCGGATGCCATGATAGAAATTATTAGATGTGTCTGATATGGAAACTCTACCACAAGTTTGTTGATCTGTTTCTCAGAGTTTCAGACGATGTATTTGTGGAAATTGAGAACATTTTGAACATCTTCAACATTCATATATAATGATTATAAACATCTTGAACAAAAATACGATTTTTTTAAATTTCAAAGTTGTTAAAGTTTACACTGTGTAAGCGCCTTTGTGGAACATTCTGTATAATGGACGTAAATGGTAGAATTAATATTACTAGACCAAGTAATGTTGAGTTTCCAAAAAAATCTTCTTACGAGTTGAGTTACCAAATAAAGAAATAATGGGTTTGTGATTGAAGTTTCCAGCAAATGAGTCTGTTAGATTCCTGTTTGCAGCCGTTGAAAGGAGCGTCGCGTCGGCGCGTGCCCGCAGCGACGCACATCGTCACAGTCACGGGGCTTCGCTTCATCCTGTTATCCCCGACAGACCTACAGAAACGAAAGGGGCGGCCAAGGAGGGGACAGAAGGACGAGCACAATGGCACACGACAGTGTGTGTGGCCGGTCACAGGTTTGGCAGACAAATTAGGAATGTCAAATATACATAGAGAAAAAGTTCTGAAATAGTGGTACTCAAAATCAACATCGATATAAACAATTTTCTCAAGTTCGTTTTAGAATCAAACATCAATACAAAAAGAATCATAGTTAATTTCCACAAAAACACTAGTTTTTCACATTTCTTCTTGGATCGAGAGGTATAGTTGCCGTGTAAATAGTAATTTTGTCAACGTAATCGTTTAGAGTAAGACCCCAATTTTTATTTTTAGAATTAATTTTTAATAGGATTGTCATCACCTTCCATACACATTTCCACAGTGTGTTTATAATATTTCTCAAAAGATCTATTCTGAAAAAAAACTAAGGAAGAATATTGCGAAATTAATTCATTAAATTTATTATTTTATCATTTTAAACTAATATGGACGTTTTGTATTTTCATAATCGATTTTCAGGATTCTTTTATTATTTATTTGAACATTCTATCAGCAACATATTCAGTTTTAATTTACGTAACATTCGTCTAATATCAACGGCGAAGAGAGAATTTTTCCAATGCCTCGATATTACCTGGAGTAGCAAAAACCAATAAGGATAATTTTACCCATAATTTTGTTTTGGAGGGATATTTTGAATGACTCCCGTGTTTTAGAGGAAAGCAAGAAATTTTTTTTCACGATTTTAAATTACTTCTGGTACTTACCTATGCAGATATCGTGATATTAGCAATGAGTCACTGACGGGAAAGTGTCACACTGGCATTTTCCTTTAAGTAGACCTGTCAAATACTTCATGGCAGTAGAACACTGACAGTATTGAAAAAAAAAATAGTTCGTAAGTATTTTCAAAAACTTCCACAAACATTTGTTTTATGCCTTGATATATACTTATAGTTGGACTAGTGCTATATTTTGAGCAAATTGAGTCACAATTATAGAGAACACGTTTCGTAGCTCTGGGCAGTAGTGGGGCGACCGTTTCCGTCTACCCTATAACAGTGCGGATGAAGATCGTTGTTCCGAAGGGATATCACCCGCATCGGTGTGTGCATGCGGGTTCAACCAATCGCTCCTGAGTGTGTCCCCGAGTCGCGTGACTACCTACGTCCCTATCGCATGACAACATTCTACCTAAATGGTTAAGAACTCACTCCAAATCGATTCCATAGAATTGATATAGATTAAATTTACTACGGAAGACTCCTAAATATCCGGTCGTATAACATGAAAGTGCAAATAGGATGATACAAAACACAGGTAGCTGCATTTCTATAAATGTTCCTCTATTTTTAAGAAAAATCCTTTCTATGAGTATAGTTATTAAACTTTTTCTGACCCCGTAGTACAGAGCATTACTCAAAGAGTGTTAGTTTTGTATTGAATTGCACATTTGAAAATTTATTACAGAGAAATATATTCCAAAAAGAAAGACAAGTTTTCATTATTTATAGAATTAAAATACACTTAGAATGAACCATGCGTGTTACATGAATGTTAACAACAAATATTTACATTTATTTTACTATTAATTGATAAATGATTATTCAAATGTTAAACGTGGGGTTAAGATTTAGGAGTCAATACTGGCTATCTGGAAACTCACGAAGTAGTCCTCGACAGATGACTGCTTCCAAATCTTGCTTTTAGTCTTCTTCCACGATTAGTTTCACTTAAGTTAACCGACAGCGGTGGTCCAGTGGTAGCATAATCGCTTCCACGATCGCGCTGAGCGGTAGAGCTTGGGATCAAACACTACTCGGCCGAACTAGGTGAGGTTTTCAGCTGGAGTTTCCTTCACCTCCTCCACACAAATGTCGGTTCGGTACCATAAGTTCTCCGGCAATCCAACCTCTCTCCTTCCCAATTCCATCACCCAAGTCCAACGGTTAGGTGAAAGAGCAGGCGTCATGGCCTGAACCTCGCCAAATGACATAAAATAAATAATAAGTCACATTTCCTAGATAAACTTTCGCAAACTTGCCTTGACAGGTATGGTAAACAAAAAAGTTTGATCGTGTATGAGTAAAGTTTTCGAATATGATATATAAATCAACCCATCGTAAACTTGTTAGCCAACTTCATGTCAAACAAGTTTCTCAATTAAGTTTGATCGTTTGTGGGCAGTGGGCACCTTTACGCATAATATCACATATCAGCTGACGTCGTTTCCTCCTACCCACTACTTCACTACAGTTTTATCTGAATCGTCGTGGTCCGACTGTGAGATGAGATTTTTCATGCCATCTATGCATGTCTCCCTCTTGTCGTCCAATGACTTCCCATTTCCACAATTTTTTCAGTTATTTCATCAACTTGTAGTAGACGCCAGTTTGCAATGCCTTGGCAAAGTACACTACTATCCCTCATTTTGTTATTAAGAATTTTGTTACACTAAATTGGGCAGTCGCAACTGTATATAATGCATTTAAATAGATGCCTTTACGTCGATTACTACTAAAATTTACTGTAAATATTACAATATATACATGTAGTTTGTTTTTTATTTTATTTTTTGAGTGAAATCTCTAGTTTGGTTTATTGACATTTAAAATACCCTTGCAAAAGCATATGAGATAAAAAAATAAAATACTTTAAAAAGCTACTAATGTACGGAATGTCAAAGCTAGTGGTTGGCAATAAAATCAGTAAAATTATGTCGAAACGTGTTGGTTAGAACATTATGGATTCTCACTCTCAAAACTTATGAATTTTAAGGCTTCCATGCCCAAATTTACAATCAGTTTACTGTTCTTTTTTATTATTAGTCATTTCCCCTCATGGAGTTGATATCGTAATGTAGATTCGGCAAGTCTTAGAAGCTGTCACCGAGATCATCTGATTAATCAAACTTATGTACATCAGTATTAAGATGGGATGGGAGAAAAAAAGTAACATTACGAAACCAAAAATCCATACATCACGCAAATTCGAATACACAACACATGGAATATGGACTCCTAATTTTACAATTATGCCCCCAGTTACGCCAAATAGTTTACTTACATATGAAAGCATATCGTCGAATCGAAAGCATCAGTAACGATATCCTTTCTTTAATGGCGCATCTTTCTCCATGTCAACGTGAATCAGTAAAACTAACAGTAACCGCCTCTAAAATATTTTTTAAATCACATCCTAGACAATGAAACACGTCCTCCTAGCAAGTCCCCTAACTGTTCTCGATAACTCTTATTTACAACTATATCCATGAATATAAGGAAATTTGTTTAATATCAATCCTCGTATGTTCTGGCACATGTAATTGAGATCGAAAGTGAAGAGAACTTAATACTCATCAAAATAACACAGAAAATATTTTGTACAAATCATATTATATTTGAAACCTATAAAAATTATTCCAAGCAGGAGTTGGAGATTATGTAACAGAACGCGAGCGTGTCTGGCAGATTGAGCGTTCGCAGTGGGCCATAGTCAGTTGATATCGACCGGCGACTTCCGCGCCTGGTTCCACCCCGCTATCTCTACCAGAATGCGAACCTACCTGATAGTGATACGAGAACCAAGCAGTGGTTTACTGAACTTTAATATAAGCAAAAAGTAGAGCACATTAACTCTTGTAACAAAACATACAAATCTTAATCTTCAATGTCTACCCTTCTTCGCCTTCCTTGGGTCGTCTTTGGTTAAAAGATAGACAGCACACAGGATCTTTTTCTCTAATCAATACAAACGTCTTCGTATTTTTTCCAATCACCTACTTTTTAGCTTTAAAACTATCTGAAGCTTCTTTTAGATTTAAAGGTCCATACTTTTATTCTAAATCGTTATATGACATAGAAGTGTAAAATCGATCGAGGAGACCGGACAGAAATTTTGGATCGAATTGTGTTTCGTACACCTAGATCAAATGAAATGCTTTCTAACTCCAACAAAACGATTTAAAATGTAAAATATAAGTTTTCCAAAAGGGTCGAAATATTTGAGGGGATTGTTTGCCGGGGGTTACTCAAATGAATGGTAGACCATTTTAACAATACTTTGAAAAACATTACGCCCTTCTAAATAGTTTTAGACCTGAAACACTCGCATTAAAGAGGGTGGGTCGCATAAAGTGAGGGAGTGATCTTTAGGAATCTTTATTTTCCATCTCGGATTGTAGTGTGGACCTTATTGAGTTCGCATAAGTAGAAATGCTAACACGGAAATGTAAAAGAGCGTTTTTTTATTTGATTTTCGCAAAAATGCTGACACCCTAACACTAAGAATATCTCATCGCGAAAGAAATGGCACAGAAGCTTGTCGTTACAAGAGCCTGTAGAATACGCATGGGCCTCGAGCCAAATTTTACATTCCCACATTTCAAGACATGGTAATGAAGAGGTGACGATAGGAGGTCAGTGATTTTGATAGTCAGAATTTACTACTTGGTCCACATATTTCCCGCAGCGTATATTTTGCAAACATTCACTCCATTTTACGGTGTGGCATTGTCTCTTGGGTCAATTCCGCTCAGAACATCCAAACTTTCAGAATTCAAAAGAGGATTGTTCGGATAAGTTGTAAATCTCATGCTCGAAAAGCTTGTAAACCAACATTCAGGGAATTAAATATGTTAACAATTTCCTGCATTACACTTTCCTTTATGAAACTGTTTGTGAAGACCGAATTACTTAAGTACCACCCTTCAAACTAAACTGTCTAGTTCACAAGCACAATACTCGCTACAGGGTTAATATACATCGTCCTAGAGTATCAACTACTATTGGCCAAAGAGGGCACTATCAATCGGGAATCTTTCTTTATGATTAATGTAAAAGACTCAAAAGATACTATTAAATAGAACATCTTCAAATTCGCGGTTAAAAGGTATCAACTGTATGTGTTGTAAATTAACCAGTAAAATAATCCATTGATTGGAATAAAAGTTAAAATGAGTTTCTATTTCCCATCAACAATTTTTTAAAACAATAATTTTAAATATTAAGTAAATCCATCTTTGATTTGATCACGCCAGTACTTTATAAATTCTACATAATTCTATAATTCCCTAAATACTTTAGTATCTTGAAATAACTTATTAATTTTCAAAACTATTTTTTTCTGCAAGAAACTATTTTCTTATTATTCATATAAGTTTAATTTTATTTGTATTCAATCTTGACACGATTGTGTACATACATGCTGTATGGCCATCCTGGTCCGTGTTTTCCCCCGGGATACCTTCGGGTAGAGACGGATTTTATAAACAGTAACCTATAGTAATATTTAATCTGTAAGAGTTATTTTAATAGTTACAATGTATAAACAATATTTTCTGAATTAAAAATTTGATGATAATACGTATTTGTGAAATAACTTTTTTGTATTATAATATATATTATAAAAATTGGTTGTTGATTTTTAAACACATAGTTAACAATTTTTATTTTTATGTTAAAGGAGTGTACTGAAATGTTAAATCCTCCTTTACCTTAGGGCTCTTTCATCAAATTCCGTTAGATTGATGGGTTGGTCCTTTGTTTGCTTCCGGAGAATTTTGTTTATTGCCTCCCACGTGGTCATACTAAGTAACTGCTTTTTAACAATTAATTTAATATTATTCGTGTTGAGAAGTCTATTCTATATTTGGAAAACACGATTTATACGGAACCTGTTCCATTTATATATGCAGTAAAGATAAGTATTTCAAAAACTGAGTTAAAAAAATATGTTCCGTGAAGTTCTAAACATTAGGTACACTAGAAGGTAAACCCAAAACTGACAATACAAAACAAATATTTGTAATGCATTAAAGAAAACTTTTATTCCTGTAACCTTTAGTCGTTGAAAAAAATAGAATCATGTTCTAGATATGATCAGAACAATTCCTAATGAGAGTGAAACCAAAATGTAATTTAGTTTTAACCAGATGTAACTTAAATTAAATACTCTGAATTTATTATATAAAAACATGTTGTGAAGATTTTCATTCAAATATCTCAATGTGTTTTTTAAAAAATGAAAATTTTCCCAGACCGTAGGAACGGTGATCGCCGAACAACTTCATCGGCGTGAAATTAAGTTTTATTTTACCTAAAATACAATAATAAAAGATGCTTCCCAAATGGAGTCGAAAAGCAAGTGAATAAAATATTCCACGAACAACTCGCCAATCCCTAACCCGAGCATGCACCTTCGCGTCAGTGTCAGAACAACGCACAGCAAGGGAAAGATACAGCTGACAGCCCCGAGGCGCTGGAGATAAACCAGCTGTTATGAAGACCAGATTGCCATGCAGACGACAGAGCATGGCAAGTCTGGAGGCGTCGCCAGTGGTTCGTGAATGCCCGGGGACATGAGTGGGCTGAGTGACGTAGAGACCATCCGTGGGCGCAGAGGTCGCCAGGTCTCGGGCATACTTCGTTCTAAGCTGACGAAGGAACGAACAGAGTAGAAATGTGGCTAACCAGGGCAGACATTGATCGAGGCGGCTTGGGTGAGAATCGTGTACTATCGGAAATGCTCAAATGAAAATTTAGTTCCAAATGAATAATTTAGAATACCTATTCCAATTTAAATATTTAGAACGACCTGATAAGTGGACTAAATTTGGATTTACGCTTACAACATCGACAGGATTTTTGTCATCAGGATCATCCACTTTTCTATTAATTGTTACTTTGACTTTCTGCTTCGATGGTTTGTTTTCGAATTTTTTATTTTTTCACAGAATTGTTTTTATGTACATGTATCTACCTTGTTTGTATTTCATTACCAACATACAATTCAGTCATTTGTTTACATACTAGAGTTACCTGATTATGTCGAAAGTCGTGATAGTTAATAAAAATTGAGTCTACTAAGAAGGCCATTCTAAATATTTGTAATAAATTTCTCTAAATTAAAATGTATTATTACAGAAAATTGATAGAATATTTTATTTTTCGCTCCTTTTATACATTTTTTTTGTGTCCTTTTATACAAGAATTTACAATATGCACAGAAAAAAAAAACATTAAAAAATAATACACATTCGGTCGATTTAAATTTAGTCGCTTATTAGTGGAATTCGTTTAAATTTTGAGGCTACTTCAGAACAATAGGCCAATCTATCTTCAATCAATAGACCAAACAAAACAAAATCATGTAACAGCTATAGACGTTTTAAATATTACGAAAATTTCATAGAAAGTTTAAAAAGATACATCTCTGTAGTGGTACCTTATTCATAAAAACTAAAAAGATCCAGAAATTTAAATTATTTTCTTTTAATTTTTGTAGGTAGTTGTAAAACAAACTTTTAAAAACTGCAAATAATTACATTTATGAACATTAGGATAATACGGATCATTGATTCAGAATAGTGCAAGACGCTATTACTCTGACAATTTCTTTTCGGAAAGGGGACAAGAGACTTCAATTAGAAGGCCGGAGAGGGTAAAAGGAATACTAACACCCCGTCGCGTGGTGGTGCATTAACGACCCTTCCACAGAGAGCGGGTCAGTGCTGCTCAGCGACGCATGAACATGGATGACTTGGTCGCGTGAACAGCGCATGTCTGACATATGGCACGATGTTCCAGAAAACCACATGCACAGGGGACGGTGCACCGATTTCACGATTGCACGTGTCAGAAACGCTCGATGGAAGCTACAGCACTTGTTTCGTTAGAGGTACTACAACTTGAATGCAAGAAATTCGAAGTAGAAAAACTAACTATGCCGTTCAAAGACGAATCGCTTAAGTAAAAAAATTCCGAAAATAACCTCATGAATACTTTTTTCAAACTCAGTTTGAGGTTGTTCTTCCTAGTAGAAAGTTTCTATTCAAAAACTCATTTTGAGATTGTTCTTCCTGTTTTACGTCCCGGGTTGCAATAGGGTCATGTACCTTTAAATATTATCCATCAATTTATCTAACTGGTGTATTTTATAGCAAATCATATATAGTTAATGAGTGAAGAAATGTAAATGTTCCGAAGTATCAAAGTAACAGCTTCATACAACATCGTGCGTATATAACTGTTAACAACAGACAAAACAGTCATACACAAAGCTTCAAAAATAGTCACTGTAACTTCCACTTGGATATGAATCCGGAAATATTGATAAGCAAGCATAATAGTAAGCAGAAATTACTCGGCGAATAAGTAATGAGTATGCAGAAAAAAATAAAATAAATTGATTACTTAATTTTTTTTAATTTTTAAGAGTTTTAAATACATTTTAAGGGACATTCACACACAGTTTTACTTTATTTTTTTAAATCTCTCTTACATATTGTGTCGTGATCCTTCCCTTTCCAATGTGACGTAACAAATTTCAAGGATTTTTTGACAGTTGTTAAAGGCAGCTTGATACAATTTTAACTCTTCCATATTGGTTTTAAAGTTTATATTTCAAAAATATCATGAATATACTTCATGGCACAATTTTCGAAACTTCCAATCCTCCGAAAAGAGTTGTTATAAAAAGAGTTATACATATGTCTCTTGCAATTTTTTGCTCTATTACCCTAAGGAAAAGAAAAAGAGGAAGACATTGTAAGCATAATGGACGAGATGTGCGCCGAGGTTGTGATATAGCAATACGCGTAGTGCTACTTTTTTTTTAGTTCATAAACCTTTATTTGCAATTTGTTCTTACAAATTGAACATTAGGCAAAGATTACACAAGGAGTAAAAATTCATAAGTATAGTCACTCAGCAGTAGCACTCAAATGAACATTGAGAAAAGAAAAATTAACATTGAAAATGAAAATATGTAGTTAAAATCTAGTCACTAAATCTAAAGGATGGTGGCGTTTGAATGTTACATATGGATCGCGAAATCCCGTTCATCGATATGGCCATGGAAGGCAAGCGACCCGCCCAGCGGCCTTTCGCGAGGTCCCAGGACCCAGCAACTGTTCTCAACCTGCTTGGGAAGAGAGTGGTAGTGAAAGGAGCGCGTCGGTGGAACAGGTAAGCGAGGTGTGACTCCGGACATCGCCCAAGGGCAAGCATTACTTCTGGATGCACGCACATGACAAGCGAAGAGAAATGAGGGATGATAGGCTGCAGATAGATATCGCCTGTGCAAAGAAAACATTCATAGGAAGATGCGTCAACTAGTTTCACTGGAGCTGATCTGGTTGTGTAAGCGGTAAGAGTCGAAGACATGCAGGTACGAATTTTTCTTAAGCAATATCTTACGGGAGACGAGGTTATCTTTAGTCCGCCTAACAAATCACAAATGCAAATAAACGTTTTCTCTCGTAAAACTTAAAAAGTATTGAAAGTAATAGGTCTCCTATTAATAGATTAAAATTTTTACTAGACACAAGTAACTGGCAAAAGTATCTCATCTGCCAATAAAAATTTCAGAAGACTAGACATTAGGGATGAGTGATAATTAAAATGTTTCGGTTAATCGCTAATTGATTAATTGAATAACACGATTATTGTCCATCGTCACAGATTAATCTATCAATTCAAAAATCTATTAGTGCATTCGAGTTATTCCAATTCGTCATTAAAACTTATTTGGTGCAAGTATCAATCCTCTTAAAATAAGAACAATGTATATTGCTTATATTTATTAACAACTTGATATAACGTACAGTACGAAAAATATTTTATTCTAGAAATTATATTTTTATCATTAGAAAATTAATTGTCCACTATTGTGGCAAATCCATAATTTCCAGATAGTATCCAAATTATTAATCATGTAATCATTGTTGTGATTACATATTCATAATTTTCTTCAAAACAATTTGGTTTCAAAAAATTCTCCCCTCTCTAGTAGAGATGTATAGATGGAAGGTTCCATAGATTGACGTTTGCGAGGACACTTGGTCAATAACTCATTTATATCGCCAAATAATATATTAATGGAAAAGGGCACAAATAAATGTACAGTCTATGCGAAGTTAATAGATCCCTGGCCAAGAAAAGTAATTTTAAAATATCTTAATCATCGTCAATTCCTTTCTTACAGTACTTTATACACATCTAAAGTTAACAATAAGTCTGGTAAACAACTCAAAACGATTAGCTTGCCACAGGGAAAATTTTAATGTTTCCCTATTTATTCTATATAACAAATAATCTGATACTGAAAACAACTGATACTGAATATCACAATTGTTGAATATAATAATAAAATCATTTTACCTGTAGATACACATAATGGTAATCAAATCAAAAGTTTTATTAGTAATGAACCCAAATGATTAATATATTATTAGAGATAATAATATAATATATTATAACATTAATGTATTTTTATTATTAAACATTATACATTAGAGAAACATTCATATATTATCAGACAAACATAGATTAAGTTTCATCAATGGAAAGACATACAAAAATCTGTTTAAAAGTTTATAATGTTTAAAAGTGCTATTAGAGCTTCATTTTTGTCATGTGTTGCTAACAATTTGGTATTGCATAATGTAGAACACCGTTTGATACTGAATGAACCAACGAAATGTGAGGCGGTGAATTATCATACATCCGTATCAACAAAAACTTCACATCGTACGAGATGAATCTTCAAAAATCCACGTTACTTTTACATTGATAGAAATCCCAAGAAACGCTCTCAATGAACTCAGTGTGTCGCACAAAAGAGCGTAAGCTCTCCGCAACAGCTTTCCCCAACCCAACCGCTTGAATCGCTAATGTGCCAGCGTTGTCTGGACACTGCGAATGTTGAGGCTGACCGAGGTCACACGCGAGTTGCTCCCAGTGGTGATCACCGTTCATTGTCAGAATCGTTGAAGCTGTATTGTCTCCCTTGGCCCCCCTTTGTCCTCTCATTTTCTATTTCAGAACAGATTTTGGAAAAGTATTAGTTTTCCCTTTCAGCAACAGACGCATAGGGACAAAAATTTTCGTTTGAGGCACGATAAATTGTCGCAGATAATGAAGTAATTTTTTAATTTCACAATTTACGTTTAGAAACAAACTTATTAAATGATCCATTGAGGGATGCTTTAATTTTGTCTCAGAACCATGATACACGTCGCGAAAAAAAATAACCACACGCGACATTTCATGAACAATTTCTCGATATTTTTACGTTCTGATCTTCCTTTACAGAATATTTCATTATGTTCTCGAAAGCACATAATAAAATTTCTTTGTGGAAGAGAAACTTGACCAAGGATTTTATTTTCAGTCACTTACTGTACCTATGATGCTTACCCAAGAAAATAAGGTTTAAAGTGTGTTCTAAAATCACACTGTTTCCATATTCCTATCATGCAAAAAGGGAATAACTAATTCCTAAGATAATTTCGTGAGCGTCATGCTCCAAGAGAATGCCTTTATTAAACCAGCAATCGTGAAATGACCTTTCACGCTGTTGCCTTCAGAACTGGAATGGCCTTGCTCTAAGTTGCTGGCTCTTCGGTAATTGCACGAAAGTGTTTTTGTCTAGAATTACTATGTTTTCTTTTTGTTTGAGGAATTTGTCTGCCATTTTTCTTCTGAAAGTTGTAACGTATTTCAGCTTGACAGGGGACCCAATTGTGTACTAAAGCTGAACACTCGCCAGGAGCTTATTTGTATTGTACATATTGTGCGTCATGGTTTGAAACTAAATGTCACTTAAGGTCTACAGGGAAAGTTAATGTTATTAGCAATGTCAAGGTCTGTGTACCGTGAAATCATGCTTCCATGAATTTTTCCCATCACGCTACGTAAATTACCAAGGAGAAAAAAGAAGAATCTCAATGTTTAATTTTTATAATTCATAGCTCATGTTACATTATGAAGAGTTGTTGTACAACATTATCAAGTTTAATTTCAGTATCCTACATTTTCAATCTTTTTTAATTTTTTTCTTTATTTTATATTTTGTTAATAAAAAAATATGGATATTTCATCCGTCGTCCGCCATAAATCGTTAAAGCATTCGAACGAGTAGTCTACTCGTAAAGTCAAGTAGTTTTTGCGCTTAGCACAAAAAGACATCCATGTTTAAGTCTGGATATTTAAACTTTTAAAACTAAAATTAAACAAAGCAGTCCCCCATTGAATCTTTTATTACGTTTGTTTGTTTATTTGCACCAGGAAAGAAAGAGGGATTATCCCAACTACGTTGGCACGGTTGTGTACATTATCTCTGTTAACTCATCCTGGCTCGGGTTCTTCAGTTTTCCTTCGGTTAGTGGCGAATTTCCAGAGGTTATGGCATTAATATTTTTGTAATTATTAATCTCGAATTTCTACTGCACATAATATATATGATTCCTTTTGAATAATAAATGGACAACAGTAAGTATTTATTAAATAATTTATTTTAATATATCCGCCACTGCCCTTGGGTCCTTGACTGAAATTGATGGAATGGTCCGTTGTTCGTTTCCGGAGAATAACTTAGTTTATCACCCCTCATGTGGTCATATACTGAGAGCAACTGCCTTTTTGATAATGAAGTTTATTTATTTGTTGTTTATTTAATGTACATTGAGAAATACTTATTTAACGGATTGCTGTTAATTTTTGTGTTTATCAATAAGATTCCATCCCAAGTTTTCTAACTGAAGATTATAGGATTCATTATGAAATTTGTGGCAGAATTCAATCCTACACATGACAGGGTGTAATTTCTGCTTAAATTTTACGCAGAGGACAATAAGTTTGAATATGTCGTGAGATATAACTTTAGTATACAGTCTTGGGATTAGCGTACTGGTTTCGCTACCATGCAATCCGTGAACCGAATCACTCTACGAGAAAATTAATTTTGTCTACATGTGGTGCCTTGGTATATATCTTGGTACTTTTTTCGATTAATAATAAACTACTTGACATCCGAACAATTGGCTCGGATGTAATTTTTTAAACTTAAATACGTTTTCACATATTTCGTCCTGAGAACGTGTTACACTATCCATATCAAAAATTGATAATCCAACTGAAACACACGACTTACCAGGTGAGCGTGAAGATAAGTTTTAAATACATAAAAATTAATATTACATTGAAAAATGTCAATTTCCCAATTATGAGTCTGTAAAGACGAATTGGCGTAATATATGCGGTAATAAACTTATCTCCTTGAGAAATCGGATCTATAAACATTTTTCAAATGAAATTAAATCCAATCGGTTCCTCCGGCTCTTTCAATGGCAAGCCTCATTGGTCGTGCTAAATCTGACAAAACTTAAGTTTTCTCGAGACACCTCGCAATTCCAGATACCATCCCTGACAGCAGGTTAGAACTCTAGATTAAAAGATTCCACAAAAAACGATGCAATCTAGGAGGTAACCTTGGAGATTTAACAGTAAAATATTTACCGCTTTGTTTCCTACCGGGTGTAGTAGATCCTATTCACTCACTCACTTTACTCTTAGCTAAGTCTATTTCATCATTAGATCGTACTTAAAAGTATAACATTAATTAGTTTTAGACTTTGACAGAAATCCACGCCACTCAGGTAGTCGGTTCAAGAGATATTGTCGAATGCCTGTTGTAATCCATCTCCTATAATATATCCTACATGAAGTTATGTGAACTTTTCTTACGTTACTTACAAGAAAAGTCCCTTTATTGTACAAAAAAATATATAGCAAATTTACGATACATTTCAAAGTAGTAACATTGTATTTCTCCAATTAGTGACTTAATTTTAGCTGTGAAAAATGAACAAAGACAAAATTTGAGTCTGAATTCCATGATGTCCAGTTACCAAGACGGTTGCTTTCCAAGGGATATAATCGTTCTGTCCCATTCGATCTAGTTAAATTATAGTTACGTTTCTTAAATTATTTCGGAATATATTTTCTTTCACAGACTGAGGAACAAGAGGACTTAGCATGATTAACGTATTTCTCTTCCAATCTTGATTAGCCAGCATTGCAAAAAAAACAACAACCTTTCTTGGTGTATAATAAACCTATGAGGTTTTTATTTATGTATGTTTAATGGATAGAGTTGATGGATTTTGTGCAACCACAAAATGAACTATTAATTATACATTTTAATATCTATTCTCAAAAAGATACTGAGGATGCATTATCACACACTCCAAAAAGTTCTTGAAAAAAGTCCATACAATGTAATTTAATAAAAGTGAATTCCAGCTCAACCTAAGACTAATAGAATTTATATTTCTCGTCATTTATTTGCGATAAGAGTGTATGATTCGAAAAATACCCTGGTTGGGAATAAACATAAGATGTAGAAATGGGAAAAAAATGTCGAAGGGGAAAATTCTCTGCTCGTCTCCTTAATACGAACTCTAACTATACTCCAAGACATGTAACTTTGCCGAAAATTATGCAATATGGCTGCATAACACGAATTGCTAATTCCTACGAATTCATATTTTGTTCAAACAAATAGAAATAGTAGACACAAAAGAGACTATTTGCTGTAAAGAAATACAAGTTAATAACAGAAAAAACTGACGCAAGATAAAATTCATTCTGCATCGAGCGTGTGGAACGAACAGAACAGCGCCACAAGAGCACGTAAATTGAATTAGTGTCCAAGGTTGGCAATAGTTTCAAGTTTTCACAAATTCGTATGTCCTGCCAACATAGTGAGAGGTACAAATATTACACTAATGGACGATGGCGAAGTAAAAGCGTTGGCTCAATGAGTACAATCTCTGTTCCAACTTCAAGTCAATTAGACTGACAAAAAATTAATTAATTTTTTGGCTTTTTCCTAAGTTAAATTTTCTTGAAGCAAAGAAACATGACTTCGAGTATAGGACATTGGTTCCCGCCAAATTCAATCTTATACCCCACCATGCCAAGGCTCAGGTGTTTACGCCCTCGTTTACATGATTCATAGTAACTGTACAATAAAACAACTTTGCAACGTTTCATCTCTTCTCCGAACCATTCACCTTCTACGAGTGCTACGTCATCACAACGTGCTCTGTCGTCTTTTCCACCTAAACATGAGACATGCTGCATGCGCTCGCGGTGGACAGTCTGCCTGCCAACCCAATGCGGTTGCGAAGTGAGTCATGCTGCCGCGCGAGGCGGCACGACTACGAAGACAGCGCGGGGGCGGTGGGGCAGGAGTACTCCAAAGTGACGTGGAGGGGTAAGGGAGCAGAAGAAGAGGTGGAGCGACGCTTGCGCATGTCACGGCTCGCGGACGTGGAGGGGGAAAGGGTTTCGTCGTCGCCGCACACCTGCCCGGCGGAGCACGGCACGGCAGCGGCGTAGCGTCTTCACGCAACTCGCACGTCCATTTGGTTCCATTGTCGCAACTTCACTTTCCCCCTCCCCCCTCACACCAGAATGGTATCTTTCCAGCGTTGCATTCTTTTTCTTCCTGCTACCCCCTCCTCAAACCTCGAGCGGTGTTGTCTTGTGCTACTTTGTATCTCCTTTGTTTGTACTTCGTATCTTGAAGATTCAAACTTTTTTGTTTTGTTTTTCCTCCGCTGCTTTGTTCAACTATCAAGTTATCATTTTCATTACAGGAGAGTAATTCTGAATCATCTCAGAACTATTTATAGTACTTGTTCATCAACGGATTCAAAATTGTCGTTTCTATGCAAATCCTACATTCACAAAGATGTACACAAAGAGAGGAAAAATGGTTCAAAATATATTACGTCGGCAGCGTCCATAATTCGAGTTAAATTTTTCGCTTTCTCGCTGCACCCGGTTATCCCACACGTAGCGATTTAATATTTCTAAGAACTCCCACGTCATCCTTAAATGACTCCTCTATGTGTAACTCCGGGCTCGCAGAAATGCGAATTAATTTGTCAGAACAATAAACCAAATATGACGAAACTACTTAACATAAAATTAAAATTAGTGTTGTTTTTAAACTGTTTTGAAAACGAAATAAAAAGAAGTATTAGGATAGTTGAATATACTTATTTATGTTTCAAAATACTAATAAATTAATAAACGTGTCCTAATTATTTTTTTTTTGTAGACTCTCGTCAGCAGAGCAAGACTTAAGTACTTTAAGTGTTCTAAAGATTTGGGGATCAAATCATTCAAGAAAAGGAGAAAAAGTAAGCAGTTTACGTTAAGAAGAACATTTTAAAGGCAGAAAGTTCATAGAAATTAATTGACACAAAAAAGAAAGTACTGAATTGATTAAAAATGTTTTCATGTACTGTCATACACTCTAATATATCAAAAAATTATGCCAGGACAATAATCGAATTTACTAACTTATTTAATATTTTTATGGATACGAGAACGTTCAGACGTAACTCCAATATCCTTGTCAATCTTTTAGTTTGCCCGTTCGCAGACAACGCAAGGTAGCAAGTATGCAATTGTGACAAAATACGCATGGGCGTGTGCCCACGTGCACGAATATACTCAGCCTCGCCCTCGGTTACAAGCATCTGCACACGCTGTAATCACAGCGACAAGAGAGGACCGCATACCACGATTCATAGATATCATTAATCGGGAAAATGTTTGGAGTAAAAGATAATTCCTTTTACTCTCGATTACACTTTCCCTGATATTTTGAGACTTTTCTTCCGTTGGTAAAACCAACAGCCACAGCTACAGTTTCACTTTCAATATCCGCATCATTTCTGAAAATATTGAAAATCATTTCTATACACAACGATAAAAGAAGACAAACAAATATCAACAGCACACTGAGGTTTGGAAAATGATGAAAAACGAAAATTATAATGTAGCGTTCTAAGATTACTGCAAGAGTAATAAAAACAGTTCAATATCACCTAGCACGTTTAAAAAATCATTCAGGGGACAAGAACAAAAAATCATTCAGGGGATATGTACAAGAAATAGACAATGGATTGCAATTTACATCCAAATCAAACTTCTCACGAACATACCAGTCAAGTTTATTAAAATTTACGACTGAAAAACGTCGGAAGAAAGTTTAATAAACTTGAGAGGTATGTTCGTGAGAAAGATTGATTTGGATATTACATCAACCAGTGATACCTGTATTTTTTTATTTTTTTTTTGCACTTTATGTATTTTAAGAAAATAAAACCATAGAGTATCTGCTAAGTATCTTGTGAAATCGAAACGATATAGATGTCTTATAAAATGTTCGAGACAACTAGATTCTCAGTGATAAGAAAGGCACTGACCTCAAATTGAACACGTAAAGAGGAAAACATTAGCTTTCACTAAAATGCATTAGCTAAGATATTCTACGGAAAAAAGTGAAAGATCACTAAGAAGAATAAATTTAAAACGCAAAGTAGGTGTGACTCGATGGGCAATTGACAGTACATTTATTTCCTGTAGTTTATATTTTACAACATTGATTGCATTTCCTTTTACAGGTCTCTCTCTCTCTCTCTCTCATATTTATATTTATATTTATATTTATATTTATATTTATATTTATATTTATATTTATATTTATATTTATATTTATATTTATATTTATATTTATATTTATATTTATATTTATATTTATATTTATATTTATATTTATATTTATATTTATATTTATATTTATATTTATATTTATATTTATATTTATATTTATATTTATATTTATATTTATATTTATATTTATATTTATATTTATATTTATATTTATATTTATATTTATATTTATATTTATATTTATATTTATATTTATATTTATATTTATATTTATATTTATATTTATATTTATATTTATATTTATATTTATATTTATATTTATATTTATATTTATATTTATATTTATATTTATATTTATATTTATATTTATATTTATATTTATATTTATATTTATATTTATATTTATATTTATATTTATATTTATATTTATATTTATATTTATATTTATATTTATATTTATATTTATATTTATATTTATATTTATATTTATATTTATATTTATATNCAAAACTCACTCACAAAAAAGGATTCGGTTTTCGCCCTCATAAGTCTTCACACATATCTAAAAATCGATGACTTAATTTTCACTTGATTGATTCGCATCAGTTCTACATCGAACCAGTTTACACTTCTGAAATACTAAATTCTTCACTCAATAAAAAAAACTTAAGAAAACAAATCCCCAAAGTCACTTCACGACAACAAGATATTAGTTTTTTTACTATAATTTTTTTTTCACACAATAAGTCAAAAATATTATTTTTCACAATTTGAGATATTTCTATGATTAACTGTAGATTGTGCTGATATTTTCCCACCTCTATTTTAGACTAACCACGAAACGCTAAATGTAGAACCAATGGTAGTCATGATTGGGGAATGAGCGTCGACGGCAGCCGTATTTGCGAGGATGATAAGATAAAAAGTCTCCGGTTACGTGGATCGTGTGAGTCTCCCTTCTACTAGCTATCTACATACGTTTTTCTAATTGAAGAATGACACACTCTAAGATAGAATAACGAACCAGAACTTAATTTGAAATTGACATTATGCTACCTTGGGGAATATTAAGGTCTGCACAAAATGACAGCAGTCAAAATAGTCTTTAAAAATTTATTATATCCAACAAAGGAGGTATCTAGGAAATTGCCTTCAGGAGCGAGTCAAGTATAGGAAGCTGGTGGCGAATGGAATATACTCACAACAAACACATAAAAATTTTCACATCACTCATTAATTTAACACCGAAAAAAATTTATAAAATCTCGTTTTACAGGTAACATGCTCAATAAAATGTACATTCCATTGAGGCTTCAAGAAATGTTACAAATAATTGTATTGAAAACATTATTTTGTGAAATTTACTAGATGTTTTAAGACGTTGTAAACAAAATTTTCAATCTAAATGCGACTTGGTTGATTTTGTTATTATACTACGTCTACAAAAATTAGCATTTTATATAGTCCGCAAACGGTAGCCAAATGATGTTAAGATCGCAGCGCGGCGCGTGATCTGCAGTGTGAACGTTTGAACCGTGGATTCCTTGCTTTCAGACATGCATGCCACATGTAGTGTGAAATGTCCTTAATTGTTCTTAAAACACAATAAACCCTATGAGACGCACACTAAAACGTATTGACCTTAATATTTATTTTTTAATTTATTGTCAAAAAACAGTATAAACTGCGTATAACCACGTGGAGGAAAGAAAACTAATTTACTCTCCGGAAGCAAGCAAGGGACCATCCCATCAATTCCGATCAAGGGCCCTAAGGCAGAGGCGGATTCAAAAATTTCAGCAAAAGTTCCTAGATAAGATAAAAAGTTGGCTGCGAGTTATAATACTAATAGAATGTCAATATGTTTGTAATTTTAAGCAAAAAATTACATGTACAAGTTATTATCGAACTATAGATTATTCTGAGTATAGTGTTTAAAAATCATAAGAATTGAAATAACACTAAATTCACGATTTATTGTTACAATAAACACGCCCCTAGACAAAGCCTAGAGAACCTGTATGATAAATCCGCCTCTACCAGAAGGAAAAACGGAGAAAAACCCGGGCCAGGATGGGGCTACAGAATTTATGTACACAACCGTGCCAAAGTTGAGTACACATAAAACTAAATTAATATGAGCCATAAGACAACACAATCATGCAAGAAAATAGTTTTTGAAATTGTTATAAGTTGTTTAAAAAGTACTACAGCAATGGCGTGATAAAGTACAAGACGAATTTAACTTTTATTAAAATCAATAAATTCTTTTACATTGTAGAAGCACTGGTGCAGGAGGTAGTTTTTAACCGCGGATTTGAACAGATTCAATTTCATAATATCTTTTATATTCTTGGGCAGGGAATTATATAGAACGATTCCCGAATGATAAGGTCCTTTTTGGCAAAGAGTGGTTGACACTCTAGGGCGATGAATATTACTACTATTGCGTGTATAGTGTTCGTGAACGAGACTGTTTCGTATAAAGAAAGGGTGGCACTTCAGTAATTCGGTCTTAACAAACACGACTGTTTCATAAATATAAATGCAGGGAAGTGTTAAGATATTTAATTCCTTGAATAAAGGTTTACACTCATATAATATAAACACTCATTGCAATCGAATTATTCTCACGGCTAGAATATGCGTCAGGCACGAAAGGGTAGTCCGAATCAGTACAATATTCTTGTTTACGGTTTTTTTACTAGCATTTTTCGATGACATTACCATTTGTCACCGAATGTCCTCCTGTTACATACTAGGGCATAGTAAAAATATACGGATGAGAGCGAGGTCCCTGCTTTGCTGTAGTCGTGGGCGCTTGTTTCGTCTCCATAACCTAAGATTTTCATGATTGATTGCTGCTATGTACTATAATCTCTCCATGAAATAGTTCCGACATAGCTTTTCAAAAACTATACTCAAATTTCTTATTTGCAAGTAGAAGAGAACTTGCGCATTATATAATATATTGTACTGTAATAATTAATAATGTCAACAAGTATAAGTAGTATCTCTCTTGCTGATTTACGAAACTCTTCTATTATTTTTAAGGACATCTGAAAGATTTGACTCAACAATTATTGTGTATAACCTATTGATAGGAAGAGATAAACAAAATCTCAATAACTAACCAAAACTAAATGTAATTTGACTATTGTAAAACTTTATTAAATAATTGTTAAAGATTTATGTATTTTAGACTCATGAAATATTTGCGGCGATTGAAAATAAAATCAATGAAAACATTACAATTCCACGCGTGTTGTCACAAATATAAAAGTTATTAACCATTACATACATACTTTTGCGATAAATCTGAATTAAAACAACAATGAAATAAATAAGAATACTCTATCAATTACATTAATGACATACTACGGTAATTTACATAAAAATAAAAGAACGATTCTATTTTATTTAACGAGTAATAATTGTAACTATGTACTTACATTAATGTTGTTGTTTTTCCTTGAAAACAGCTTGAAAACTCGATTTTGCAAAAACTCTCACAATGGATGTGCTTTGGGACAAAAAATTGAGTCTCCTTTAATCTTTATCGTGAGTTAGGTTCGTTTACTTAGTTTTTAAAACATTAGAAAATTATTAATTCTAGAAGATTTTTTGAGTTGTTCTGTCCTAGTTCCTACCAATTATCATGAATTTCGGTTAGGTTAGTATTAAATTCCACACATGACAGTTTAATTTCAGCTCTGAATTTTATGCTAAAGACAATAAGCATTTATTTACTTAATACGCTCACATGTATTGTATAATATATTGTCAATAATATATGTTCCCTTATAAGGTGGCTTCAAGAAATAATGGTAATCACCGCATATGGATTAAATGTTTATGACAACATTGCATGATCTATTTGGACAATGTTGGGGTGCCACCGGACTGTCAGGCGGCATCTAATAACGTTCACTTTCTCTCCTCGATATGTCAAGGTGAACGACGGCAGGAAGTGCACTGCCCCCAGCTGAGAGATACCACCACCACAGATCAAATTATTGGTCATTTTGTCGGCCACCTGCACTCTAGGTTTGAAGTAAAAACATCTACCAACTAAGATTTCTTCACTCACTATATGATTACTTCACTCTGTCTAATCTAGGATAGTATAATTCTGAATGGATGTATTCGGTTGGCGAATAGAATTGTGTACACTTGAATTCACGAACTCAATAGTGATTTACCACAACATGCATGATTCAAAATAATATCCTGTACACTTTGAACGCATTAAAAGTTATCTCCCTATCAAAGAGTTCCCTTACTCCAATTATTGAAGTACGTTTATATTAAGTGTAAGAGTACTGATAACAGAGATGGAAAGAAATAGATGTGATAGTTTTTAAACATAATATAAATCATTAGGAACTATTCTAACACACATGATAGCAGAGAAACAGAAGTTACAAAAGAAACATGTCCAAAGCGTGCGAGAGAGCTGATCTGACATATTGATCTACTATGGCCTTGAGATTATAATCTGTATTCGCACATACTTCAACGAGAAAGAAGTAAACTTTCATGGTTCTGGAATCATACATAACACCTTCATTAATGTTCTGCATCCTACACGATATATCTTTTCGTTTCAGGGAAATTAACTTTTCCATCGTGGAACATGTAGTTGTGCGACTACTAAGCCGACTGGCCGATCAAGCAACCGAACGCTCCGGGCAGAATGAATGCAAGTCCGTCGCGCCCTACATGACAACGTAATTGACCGAAAGTGCCCCGCTGGCTACGGTTCCCTCACCTCAACAACTACTTGCATCTTCCGTCCTACATATAGTTATCTGGGAGATTTCGGCGAAATGAAGATGTCCTTATTTTTGACTGCAAACACGATGTTTCCTGTCTGGCACTGACGTCATTAATGATCATGAGAAAGATTTATTGAAAGAAACAAATTAGACATTGGAAGAGCTCCTCTTCAGGTGATAATCATGGTGACCACAAGAACAACTTAAGATTTAAATAATAAACAGGGAGAATGCCTCAAAAAATATTTCTTCTGTTATTCAACATATTCTTAATTCAAACATGAAAAAAGAAAGTCTTAACGAATAATTCAATAGTTTCAGGGTGTTTCTATTTTGGGATCATTTTACTGTTTAGTTTATACGAAACTTATGAAAGAATAATATGAAGAATCTTTGTGTATAAACCACACACGTAAAGAGAACTCACTTTAGGATAGTGCGAGACTGTACTACCAGGGGTGACGCTAACGATTGCTTTTTGGTGTATTATGAACAAGTATGAGCTATTGTGAACAAATCTTTAATGCAAGTATATACTAAATAATTTATGGACAAGCGATTCATTTCTTCAGTCTTGCGCATGTACGTTAAAAAATAAGGAATAAAGGAACAAAGTTGTTCAGTGGATGTGGGGAGAGGGTTTCTACCAAAATCATGCACGTGATGTTGGAACGGCTAATCTGAATTTGATCCCAGGATCTGCAAGCTACGTCCCGAGGTGTGCTATATATCTGGCACAACTTATTCATAATTAACCTGCAAAACTCAATATTGTTCAATGTTTAATCTGTGTGAAAAACTATTTGTTCACAAAGTCATAGGATGGAAGAAGTGATATATGACGCAACGTAAGTTTTGCAATAATTTAGAGAGTTCGCATCAAATCCAACCTTTTGCAGATACGCAAAATAAAATAGCAAAATAAGGGACAAAATCTTAAATTANAGTATTATTTTTGTCAATTCCTGTTACAAAATGTAATCACCAGATTGAAAGAATGTATAAAACAGAAATGGTAAATTTTCATCAACGGCTCAAAATATATATATATATATATATATATATATATATATATATATATATATATATATATATATATATATATATATACTCATTAAAATTTGTAGCTCGTGATGAACTTAACATATAAACGCACTCCGTGACCTAAAATCTTAAAAGATCCGGTGACCTAGAGCATGAATAGAAGAAGCAGAGTAAGCAAACAAAACATAGAAAGAGAATACCATCACATTACGTTTGCCTTTTTCCTCATAGCATAAGCGTTGTCCGTCAACAAACCTTACATTCACAATGGTCAGTACTTGATTCCACGACTGCTAACACAGGCGAATAAAGAACCAACGATCTTGAATTATTCTTGACAGCTGACTTAATGGAAACAATGTCACAATCAATTTCTGACATTGTTTGTCAACTCAAATTTAGTAATGAGATTCAGAGTACGGACACGCGTCTCCTACTAAACCTTTCATCTAGTTGTCCGACTGCTCTTGTAATATGCCATGCAGATCCATTGGTTTTGTACATTTACTACAGCTAAACAATTCGCCATAAAATCTACTTTTATGAGCTATATTTTATAATTCTATTACATTTATTTTATTGACTCTCTTCCTCATAGTAAAATATCTGGTGGGTTTTACACCCAGACTCTCGGGGCCAGACCCACAATAATACGTCGTCGGTATTCGCAGTTTGAATGGACAGTTTAAACATGCACCACAGAAGGATGTGCTTGCCATTTAATTATAATGATTTGACAGTCATATTGCGAATGTTTGGGATATTTACGAGATGATGCTGTACTATCGCAAAGGAATCGAGAGGAGGTGGTCCTCATGCTGCCAGACAACGCCGTAATAATTGTGCAAATATACGTATATTTATAATTACAAAAATTAAATGAGTGGATTATCAAATCGTATTTATGCTCCTACTAGTAACATCTTAAAATCGCTATTGACTGACGGCGTCCACGTGAAGAAGGTGAAATCCGGACTTTTTATAAGAAACAATTGGAATACGGTTGACACTTATCCCTCAAAAACTGAAATGCAATACACTAATGTCCACACATGAACCAGGAAAAATGCTTTAAAAATACTGAATTTTTATGTTTGCAGTATATCGTATAATATTGGACTTTAGTTTTGATCTCAACAATGAGATTAATTAGACATAAAAGCGGAATGGAGAATTATTTGTAAAGAGAGAAGAGTCACTTTAATATTACACATCAAATATGTAATACGTTTTAAATATGTCTGACTCCCCTATAAAGAAAACTTCTACTATACAAAGAAAAGGACAATCTAAGACATGTCAAATATTATTAAGTAATATTTAGGTAATAGGCGATTACGTAAAAACTTGCTCAGAATTGTGCGACTTCTTTTTTCCCCATGATGAACGAGGATTTCCCTTTCCCCCGCCCCCATTCTCGTGCATCATCTGTGGAACCATAAAAAACACGTCGGTCCAGATGGATCAAGAAACCAAGCAGAGCTGTGTGCTTGCTTGCACCGGTGGGCCAACGGTGCCGCTGTCGCCGCAGGGCAGAGCGGTCTCCCTCCCCTCTTGCGCCACCACTATCAGTGCCCTCGACCCTCTCTCTTCTCCTCCACCACCTTTGCCGACCCTGCGCGCGCGGCCAATCACGGGCGCCAGGAAACCACCTGCCGAGAACCTCCGCCTCCCTTGCCCGCTCGCTCGCCTGCTGGCCGACACCGCGTGAGCCATGAAGCGAAGCGGTGCTGCAACGGCTGCTGCGATCCTGCATATTCGCCTTGGACTGATTCCGACAGTACACCGCGAATCTTACAAGACATTAATGAGTGGGGTGGGTGGGAAGGGATGTCACTCTCCTCATAAAAAACTTTGATACATTGGAAAATATTTCACAACCTGAAATTGTGACTAGTTTTCTAAGACAAATAGGTAAGTGTGTTTTAATAATTTAACTTCATGTCGTCCACTCAATTATTTAACAATCGGGAAAACTATTTCCAGAATACAATGGTCGATTACTGTGACTTCGTTCTCCAAGGGCGTGCGTCGGGTCGGGTCGGACGGGTTTCCAACCAAACCTATTGGAATCGTTCCCGGGCCGTACGATTTGAGTCGGTTTCGTTTGGTTGGAAAACCGACCCGGTCAGACCCGAAATTGTCCAAATTAAAACCGAAAAGAATGTTAACAGAATCGACTTTTATTTTGACATATGAAATATATTTGTAATAGAATTAAGAAATTTACCTGTTTTTGGTTGGAAAAAAAAATTTATTTTTAGAATGGAATTTTTTTAGTGATGCTCTTTGTGTCTTCTTCCGATTTGTCTGAACCTTCGCTACTTTCACTCAATATCACCCGTGTCTACATTATCAAATTCCTCATCACTGTAATTTTAGACTCTTATCATCCACTCGGCACTCATTAGATCCAACAAACATTTTATTCCGTAAACGCCTTGACTCCGCCATGATCTCGTACTTCAACAACGTACTACAACAATTTTACTCAAATATCAATATAAAATAAAATATCGGTGAAGAACAATCGATATTTAACAACGAACTTCTGAAAGATTCAGAGAAGCAGTAGAAATAAAGACATGAATGATATCTAGTAACAAGTCGAAATCCGACCTCAAAGTACAAGACGGGTACTGCCCGTCTTCCGTCAGGAAGTCCCAGAAATGTAGAGGACGGGCAGTGTCAGTCTTTCGTTACGAATTGGTTAATTTTGTGTCCGATTAATTGTAAGTTTTATTATCACTAGTAAACGGATGTAATGCAGTTTGAATCCGAAAATTAAATTAAATTGTCCAAATTTGAATCATGTTTTAATTAGTTTCAAAAAAATATAGATAAATTTTAAATGGAAATGAAATAGTGTAAGTATGAAGCATGTAACCCATGTAATGAATTACAACAGAAATTAATTTAAATTGTTAATGTAATGTGTAAAATATGAATGCATTTTTAATGAAATTGGTAAATTTTTTTCACACAGAAAAGATACAACTTACAAGCATTAAATTGTTTTTACAAAAACCCAGTAAACAAATAAATAAATTCAAAACTTAAAGTCTAAAAAATTTGTAAACATTTATGTAGGTCTACCAGGACCATCTGTACCTTCACCATATAAACGTACATGATACTCTGCACTTATAAAAACAATGGAAAATAAATAAGATATACTAATAATGAAAAATGTAAATAAAACAAAACTGTTTTATAGGCGATTCTAAACAAAGTTGTCATTTTACTGTCCGTCTAAAACAGACTCAGAGACGAAAGTATCTATTGTTTTACATTTTTAATTACAATCAACCCATACTAACAGTTTGCTACAAACTTGTTTCTAGTAATGCATAATGTGTCATAGAAAAAAAGTTGAAAAATGATTTTTTAAATGTCAAATGTAACTATACTGGGTGTAATTTTACTAGAAAAAAAGGGTGTTTTTCAACAAGAAACGTCTTCAGAAAATTTGGAAAATACAGGAATTTAAATTATAACTTCAAATCAAGAAGTTCCATGAAGATTTTGAGCAAACATATTGTGAGAAGATTGTAAGATTCCTAATGATTTGTCCCCCAATTTGTTAAAATAATCTTGTCATAAATGCTACCAACATTTGTGTTCTCCATAGTGACCATTAAGCGCAGGGGGGGGGGAGAGGACGAGTGTGACCAGTATCATCCTAAGCAACCAACCTTCAGTTGATTCTGAAACCTCGTGGTGTGAGGACGTGTTCAGGAGGATATAATGGCGAGTACTTTTATAAGCTGTCGCAACATTTAATGTTGCGAAGTATTTCGTCTGCAATAGGAATCGATTGGAAAACAAGAGCCTGAAGTGTCACAAATGTTACTATATTAGGTAACACGTGTGTTATTTGTATCACAAATGTTAATGCTAGCACGTGTTTCCATTAACATTTCTGACATACATAAGTAAAACTTAATTATCATTCTCGTATGATAGTCTCTACTTATTCGTATAGCAATTATGTCATTATTTTATTCTAGGCTAACACCTGCGGAAATGCAGAGACGATCCACGATAATCTTCAACGAAATGCTGTACACTAAACTCGAAGATAGAGCTCTCCTTAAATTATATAAAAATGATATTTTTATATTAATTTTGTTATATATTCTCGGTCTTGAGTAAAATAAAATGGTTGTAAGTGTTCTGAAATATCTTTTATATATTTTAATCTAGCTCATTTACGACATATGTTACTCAACCATTATTCTTTACTTTCTCTTTTAAAAATTACGAGCCTTCCAACAGTGATTAACATTAAGGACTAAATGTTAAAAAAATTAATAGTAGGCACAGTCTGTCTTTTAGATCATGAATCACTGCTGGTTTGAGCTAAATAACATGAATATTTGAAAATGGAAACATTTATTTAGCGTTTTGGTAACACTCATGACAAATGTTCTAAGTTCCATTCCATGCTTTCAAAATTAGTTTCCGCGCTATCTATGCAATCATCTAGTCACAAAGAAAATGGTGTACTTCTAAACACAATTAATTAAATTTTAAAAGAAAAGCATTAATATTTGTGATAAATTTGTTGGACATACTAAGATTGAAAACTTCAGAATGATTGCAATGCTTTTGGTACTTCATAAGTAGTAAGAAGGAAGAAAAAATGAATAATATATTACGTCTCTTGAGTTACAACTAGAACCTCTAAATGTAAGGACGAACAGAACGGAATGATCTAGACATGCAACGTATCATTCCGTGCTGATAAATCTGGAAGATGACAGAACTTTTACGTGATCGACTTTATTCTTGTTTTAGAATATGACATGTGATATTTCACAACGATTTTTTACTTGCATACCAACATTTGTGAACCTGAAGAGGAGGCCAAACCATAGCCTTAAAACGTTGTTCGACATTTTTAGCATATATGTGCTATTTCTTATCAGGTGATACCTGAGAATAAACCAGTGACCCGTGGTCTTGGATTGTCTTTAATATAATCTGCACTTCTTAAATAATATTAAAGTATCATCTTTAACTTGAGGTCCACTGTGCGCAGGTTCAAAACTGCAACTTTTTTGAGAATTACTCTTATATTAATACCTGCTTTGTCTCTTCACCAACTTCTCCTATTACTTCTCTATTCAGAGCGAATTTCGAGTACTGTTAACCCAACTCGTAACCAAGTCTGGGTGCAAACAAAAGCTTCAACAATAGATGATATCAACCAAATTCGTGTTGCATATAGTACTCGTCCGTTCGTATTAAATGCAGACTCAGAAGGAACAATTGATACTGACAAAGTTACAATTGATACTGTTATTTATCTCTTGAAACCATAGATAAAACTGTATATTCCGCACTATTGTCAACAGATAGTTTAGGAAAAAAGTAGACAAAATATAAATGATGTTTCAGTCAAACAGATCTTTTTTAGCAAATTATATATTCTCCATTGGCATTATACTTTAATAAAACAATGTACAAAGAGAATTACATTTGATTCATTTTTTCCTCTTTACTTCCGAGTAGCATGTCTTTACTTCCGAGTACAACAAAAAGTGTGAGAGGACCTATCATAAAAAATATATTGTTAAAACTAGAAGATTTCATTACAATTCTTTTAATTATATACAAGTAATATGGGTTCTGGTCACAATGAACATGAATCCTTAAAACCCCAAGTACAGTACAGATCAAATTTTCTGAACTCACCAAATATCGAGCCTATTAGGATTGGAACGATTGGACCTGAAGCTCAGAACAAAGGAAAAAGAAAACGTGAAAAAGACAAGAAAACAAGAAAAACGTGACTTTTATCGATGAATAAGGAAAAACTGTCGTGAAATTTTTTTGAAAACAAATTTATGATCACATTGACACATCATTAAATTTTCATACAATGGAGTACTTCACGTAACTTCCCTATTTGCTGACAACGTGTTTCTAAGTCCAGGTTTATCACTTCCTGGACAAACTTTTCACGGATATAACTTTCCTCTCCTTGTGGAAATTGGCATACTTGAGATCATATTCCTAAAACGCATTTTTCAAAAACTTGAAAATTTACAACCTGTGTGTCCATCAACGGTAGCCATGAGCAGTGAAACAAATTATTACAAAATTGACATGAGACATGTTGACATGAGCTCTAAGCAATCAGCATCATAATGATAAAAAAACAACGTCCAAGAACTTCTGAAGGAATTTACAGAACACACTTCGATTGGCCACAAGTTTCAAAACAAAATTTAAGAAAGTATGTCTTGGCACAAATACTTGCACATCGAACAAACGTACATGAACGCGTTTAGAATTATCTTAATAAAAATGTGGGAAACCTAAGCAGCTATTTCTTTGCACCCAAACTGATCAACGAGTGAATTAAATAGAAATTTCAAAATGTAAGGATAGGTTCGACGTTATGTTCATAAATTGACAGCAATAAATACACCGTAAGTTTCCATATTGAGTGGAAAATAACATAACACCGTTAATTCATCCAGAGCCGCCAGTAGGCAATATAAATACACTCCCTCAGTAATTCTAAAACATAATTAGTCGTGTTAATGACAATAGTGACCATCCGGAGAAAGGCATACAAGCAACCAAAGAACAATACCACGAACAACAATCCTCTTTCAATACAAAAGAAGATGCTTCAATTTCCCGTTTTTCATCCAGACACTCTTTTGTCTCCGCAGTTCACATTTCTTCAAAACACAATGAGTGATTCTTCTTAGTGATTGAAATGCAGCTCGATGTCGTCACTTCGACGGCGTGTTACTTGAACGCCATCGAAACGACCACGTGTCTGTCGTGGTTAATCGATAGTTGCAACTGCTACCGAGAATGTCTCGTAAATGTCCAACAACGTGTCGCCATCGGCTTTTCACTTTAGTCGACAAATGACCGGAATGTGTTACTGCGGAATGACAACTGATTTTCTTTCCGCATGTGTGGAATACTGAAAGAAATTCATAAAACTAACACCAACCTATATGACAGTAATTTCGGCGACAAAAAACTATGTTCTATGATATTTACAAGTACTTACAAATGTTTAGAAAATTAGGTGGAGTTCAAGAGGTCACACGTCATTACTGGCAAAAAAGAGATAATGGTATGTTGATATTTACTACAAAAAATCAAGCAATATGGAATGGACAGTTAAATTGAATCTACGTTCAAAATATGTTCACAAAAATTAGTTTTCTTTTAAAAGCCAAAGTCATAACTTAAATCACCTCATAAGAAGCAAAATTCCATTCATTTCCCGAAAGTAACGTTATGAGATTAGCAGCTGACAGTCAAGGTACTTAATCAACATCTTTAGCACTAAAGTACTCAAAATTCAAGTATCTGAAGAGAGATAAACATCAGTAACTCTGCAGCTCTAGAGAGGAAAAAATAGGTAGTGGGTGTGCGAAGGAAGGAGAAGGAGATACCTCGCAGCATGGCGCCGCACCTTCCCCCGTCCCGTTCCCCCACCCACCCAGTGTTCACGGCGACGGCGGCGTCCCGCATTCCTCAGACTGAACATGCGGCCGGCGCTGCCCCTCCCCTCTCACTCTCAGGATACTCGTAACGCGTTCACGACCCTACCTCTGTTATGACGGTATGAGAAATTTAAGATGCGGTGGAGATATTCGCAGAACAAAGGTCGTTGTAATACACGATCTTCCAGGATTACATACTCAAGAGAAACGAAGAAACACATCCAGAATCCGGTTTAGAGAAAGTGTCACTAATAAGATTAAGGGTATTTATGACCTGAGTATGTGTACTATCTCAATACAAACCTATAATTCCAACATCATGTGTGTATGTCTCTTATAAATGTCAAAAAATGTTCTTCTGGGTAAATTCGTTGATTAAATGCGTGAGCAGTAATTCTATATTAAAATACACAATTCTCTATAACTGTTTGTGTAAACTAAGTGGTACGAAACATGTTACTATTAATACAATTTTCCCACGAAATAACCCTACAACATATTATAAAGCATGTTACTATGATTTTCTATAATTACAGAAAATTTCAGCTAAATTTATTTAATACCTCTTGAGGATTTCACATAAATAAAATTGGTTAATATATCTTGTTACCAACTCAGCTCATTCTATAGCATACTTTTAAACCATCCCAGGAATACCTAGTGATTTCAATATCTTACAAAGCAAAGAAAATTAGATTGATCGTTAAATTTTTCATGAGTTCACAATACGGGTGCAAATAAAGGACACTTGGAAACGACCACTCCCACAACGGTGATCACCTCTGCCGTCGCCAATACGACTCAAACATAAGGACGTTGTAAATCATAGAAGGGGCGGTGCGGCATTTACGAGGAAAAGGGGATAGAGAATACGTCGCAGCAGATCGTGCTTCCGAAGCCCTACATTTTGAGTGACATCTCAGCCCCACAGATCGATTCTAAGAAATCTTCCACACAAAATGCAACCTTTTTGAAGTTAATATTTCAAAGAATGCAATGAAAATGCATTTCATCGAGTTACTTCAAGATTAAATATGATCACAAAAAAACTGAATAAATGCCAAATTTCAGAGATACATGGCATCGGCAACAAAACGAGGAAGATTGGACGACTTGTCTGTAGAGGATAAAGAAACGGAGAAAAAGTCTCAAGTACAAATATCAACTTTAGGTCAAATCAATACACAATATTTATCAAGCACACTTTCGGAAAGAAGTTGTACTCTATCCAAACAGAGTGAACCAACACAGACAACACCTAACCTTCTAAATATATTATTCAGTAAAAAAAAGAATATAATTGTTGAAAATACTCCCAAAATTATGTATAAGTTGATTTGATAACAAAAACATATCGCGAAATAATAATAAGGCACGTACTATAAAAGCTAATAATAAAAGTATTCGATTTGTCAAGGTTCATATCAACTTTTGAATTCACATCGTATTCAAAGAGGATATTTACTCGTGCCAATCTTCCATGAAAAATGTACTCATTAGCCCCCTTTTTTTCCTCATACGATATTGCGCATTTTAGACGCATAGGTTGACGTTAATGTGGTCGTATAATGCCATGATCTCTTGAATGACACGCTAACACAGCGTAATGGATGCTCTGACACATACGAACACCTTACCGATCAGTCTATATTTTAAAAAATCACAGGTGATTCGTATCAGGACATTCCGAAGTTATGTTCATAAAGAAAGAGAACCCTGCTAAGTTGATATTGGTCACAAAGAGACTTCAGTGACGGACGCGCAATAGTGAGTGAAAATTAACAATAAATTCTTCAGACAAAAGAGCTGTTACGAGCAGCGTATGACCACGTGGGGGTTAAGAAAATAATTTTATTTCCGGAATCAAGCAAGGGGTTATCCCATCAATTTCCGATCAAGGGTCCAAAGGTAGAGGCAGATTGAATATTGGTGGGTTTGGCTGCGTACGTAACTTCAGTTTTGCCCTTGTTTTAAATTCATTGACAGGCATTGTCCGTCAAGTCCCCTGCGGCTACTCCTCGGATGAGAGAGACCATCCCGCCAGACACCAAGCAAGGTCAGAGGCTGCGACGGACAGCTCAAGACAACGCACGAGCGTCCATCCTATTGAAAGAATCTAACACCTACCTTGCCAGTGGCCTTCCTGTACCGAAGAGCGGCTTGGCGAACCAGGTCTCGCACCAACAGGTCTCCGACGCCGCACGGTACCACCACACGCACGGCGCCGAAGCAAACTGTGACCTTCATCTCGGGCTCATAGTCAAGTCGAACAGCACTTTAACACACACTGCCAATTACACTAACCAACACACGTTTATTTTCCCTTTCTTCCTCTTCTCACTAGTCGCATCGCTCGTTCCCGCCTCCGCGGAGGCCGCGCAACCACTTGCCGTATCACTAAGCGAGGAGGCACTGAACACAGACACAAAAGCAGCGCGGCTTGGCTGGCTACGCGTTGACTGGCCTCCTGGCTTCGGGGATGCCTGCCCGTCGCGCCCTGGCTTCCCCCTCCGTACCACCCTGCGGCGCCGCCAATGGCCGCCGGCCGGTCGCTCTGTTGGGTACGCGGGCGAAGGCANGAGACAGGGGTGCGACCTAGCGGCGCACGCTGGTACTAAGAACAACGATTTCTGAGGTGTAGTTTTACCTGGGAATAGTACAGATCCATCTGGCGACAAGAATGTGAAGTAAGGATCGAGAGAGACAAAGCGATTGTATTTCAATGGTCGTTACGGGAAACTTGCAAAAATCATCTTAAAAATTATTTTTAAAATAATAATTTTCTTGAAAATTGACAATAGATTGTAATTATTTTTGTGGGTATATTCTCTTATAATTTTAGACAAGAATCTTACTTCATTTTTGAAAAATTTAATCAATTTCCCTTTCTTCTTTCTCATCGAAAATATAACACAGTCAATATAAAAAATGTGCTATCTTATGGCAAAAAGACGAACGGTGGTCGTTTTCCTGGGGGGCTGAATACTGTGTACAGGCGGTCGATTTGAGATTCGGTTTAGACTTCTTCGAATGAGAATACCAAAAATGCCGTCGTCCAGAATAAATCCAGTCGCTGAAGGAATGGTCCAGTAAAATAGCAAAATGCTATTTTTAAATTTATTGAATGCTATAAAATTTGATAGGAGAAATATGACGAACAGTATAACAAATGAACGTATAGTATCAGAGTGTCGTGTTCAGATATCGGGAAATCATAGAGAATTTTCTCTTTATTGGTCAAAATTAACCCCACACGTTGTTTTATTTGTCTAAATTCACGAAACGCCGATGTGTGAGATTTGCATCAGAGGAGATTGCCAAGGTTAAGGAGATAATTAATAAGGAACTGGTAAAATAGGTAAAGTATATTTCGGGATCCCCAAAAATAACAAAAATGTCAGAGCTAAAGCACCTCACCCAATAAGAACTACTCCATATTGTGTGGCACAAAATTAGAAGAATATATCGTCAATATCGTTAAGTTGTATTGAACATTTTCCTTTCAACATCCAACGTCATATTTGACTATGTGGTTCGACCGTGATAAGTTAGGATTAACTTTATTTAACCTCTTTTATCAGAAATTTGGTTTGTAAGAATTTATTACATACATATGATGAAAAAATATTTATAACAAATAATTATTTATATAAGCTATACTCAGAAAATGTGAAGAACAGGAATGGGCATGGCGCATGAAGAATTGAACAAATTTCTTTATACTTATGCACAATTTATTCACAGCAAAATATCATTTACAAACACTATATCACGTTAGTACAGAGACGGACGGATACATTGATGGACCATAATGTGATTTCCATTCTTATATTCTCTAGTGCAAAATGATTTTGTAACACTTCCGCACTTTCTGCTTTATTTTATACATCTTCGCATCGCTCATAACCTATTGGGGAATGTAAACTTTTGTTTCCAATCAAGATTGTGAACTGATATAAAGCTTGTATTTTTTATGAATCAAATATTTAAATAAAATTTTATTACAAGCCAACAGTTTAAATATAACAAATCGTGATTGACATATTTCTCTATCATGAATAAAAATTTTTCTTTCATAATTTTCACACAGGATAAACGAGACGTTACGAGATGTTTAAAGAAGTGGACTTCTACAGATGGTTCATGAGCAAATTTTGGTGGTCTGGACATTAAATCAGGGTTTGATCTGTTGAAGAAAAAAATTTGCTATTACTTAAAAATTAGATTTTAACATTTTTCAAATCATTTTTGAGAGAAAATTAAACTTATAGTAAACTTAAAAAAAGATGTTTCTCTTGAGTGATTGATGCAGTGCCGTCGCGAAAATCACACGCACCCGAAGCGAACCTTATCAAAGCGCCCACACACTCCCTTCCCAATCGACTCCGACCAAATCTCATCAACAATTACAACACGTCCAATACCAAACTAAAACATTTTAATTCAAAAGATAAAGGTTCTCTACAAACCAAAGATCTCTAATGAGGTAGTTTACCATGATTAGGGTAGTACAACTAGAAGAAAGAATCAATAAATACTATTATATAAAATAAATAAAGACTTACAAAATCAATTTATCAACAGGAGTAACCCTTTATAAATTACTTTCATACAACAGCCAAAAAACTTAACAAGAAAGGGACTAAAATGCACATCATCTATTACGAAATAAAATAAATTCATCTTAATATGCGAAGAAAAAATATTCACTCAGGATACTAGGCTATAGTAGAAGAAAATGTTCATGATGTATTTTCGGATATAATGAATTCAAAAAGGTTTCATTTGTAAAATTAAAAAGACAATCTTCCACTTTCATGACACCCCTTTGTTTTCGGCGCCTCGGTCCCTCGCGACGGCTCTCGATTGGTTACCAATGGGGTGGATAAGATACACATATCAATTTCTTAAGATGTCGTGGCATCGATTGAATAAGTATGTTTGATTAAGTGTTTTTCTAATGTTTATAAAAGGTTTTTATAATGTAATTCTAATTAAAAAGTTTATTTTTGTTATGTTAAATAAATGATATTTTTCAAATTGAAATTTCTATGATTATCATTTGAGAAACGTATTTATCTTCGTAAATAATCATTCTTATGTCCACCGAATTTAAAACGTTGAATTTCGTGATTCGTGAGACCCACATGGTAGGCGACCGCTGGTTTTGGAGATTTAAGACATACTCGTAGTTTTGATATCTCCATCAAATATAAGTAAATTGGATTAGACGAGCAGGTTGTGGGAAGGAACAAACTCTTACTTTCACTCCATCCTTCCGCCGGAAGCAAAGATGCTCCACCCTCTGGACGGACTTCCCTATTCAACACAATGAGGGGTAACTCAGAACCCGTGACGTGACGTTAATAAAGTACAACAGGAACGACGGAACTAATATTTTTTTCCTGCCCACCCACCACTTCCGACGAAAAAATGTAAAAATTTTATTCTAAAATAATATGTTATTCCTGTTGACAGAAAAAATATTTTACATCATAAATGATAAAACTATCTTTTCATCAAATTTCATATTTAGGATTTAAAAAAAATGAAAAATGGTTTGAATTGCAAAATAAATAAATAAATACCAATATATTGTCCTTCATAAAACAGGTTCATCCTCTTGATTTCATAAAATGAATTGGAGTGTCGTATGCTCTATAACTAAGTCTCTATAATTCATTTCAAGATTTTAAAATACTTAAGGAAAATATTTGTAAATACTCATTATTTACAACTATTGAAATCTAATAGTTCACTAATAACTACAGTACAAAAATATAAAACACTTAAATAAGACCTCCAGTGCTTGAAGGTTCAGTGGTTTCTGGAAACCAGAAACATTCTATGCAAGCGAAACGGACAGTGTGATGTATCTATGAATGAACTAAGATGAACTTTGGAATCTACGACTCGACATAACTATAATAAAAAATATTAATTTAATATTTATTACCATGAATCTTTTATTTTTTATGAAAGTTTATTAAACCCAATTATATATCACATTCTAATTAGAGACTAGTTTCATGTATTCTGAATTCAAAACATGCACTAACATACATATATACTTGATAAATTTCATAACAGAATGTGAACGATAGATTCTAAATACTACTAAATATTTACATTAAACACATTTAAATTTATACATACACATTTACATATGGTTTTATGATTTCGTCAATTGAAAAAGCTGTTTCAATGTGTCTCGCATTCCGGGTAGTTTTTCTTCAATGACAGCAGAATGTTCTCGCAATTAAACGTATAATTGTTGGAGAATTCTGAAAAATTAGGATTCTCACTATAACGCAGTGAAACGGTTCATGTAAAAAACTTTCCTAATTAAAATGAAATAATGAGTTATGTTTAAAAAACATTTGCGTCTAAAAAAATAACTTATTACTTCTCTCTCTAGGTTTTGGAATATTAGATATTCTCCCAATTGATGGATTTATTAGTGTATGTATTTGTACAAAATTTGCTAGGTCCAGTGTGATATCATAAAAGCTTTTGAAATACTCGATCAAAAAGAGGAAAACATAATTCAGAAAAATATGATTTTTCTGTAATTATTTATAAAAGGATAAACAAAATTTTATGTCTTAGGGACATTGTATGTATTTACTTCAAAATTATTCCAATCGAAAAAAGCGATTTATCTAAGTTTTGGTTTCATTTTAATGATGATGGATAAGAGTTCAGTATGAAATCATCTTTATGTGATCACCTCTGCTAGTCACTTCGAAAGACCAATCCCTAGGTGCATGTTACTGCAGGTTTTCTCTCAAGAAGAGAATTCATTCGGGGCATTGTAGAGGAGCCGCAAAGGAGACACAATACAGCGTTACCTGTGTGTGACGGCAGATCTAAGGGAGGGCAACGAAGCGTTCCGCAGCCCTTCGAGGTCTCCATAAACTAAAGGTTGAGAACGTAAAGGCAGGAAAAGTAGGAGGTAGGGTGGACAAACTGAGTTCACGGTTTGCCTCAGTATTGGTGTCGACCTAACAATTCTAAGAATGCAAGATTCCAAAGGCCGGATGTATTCCTTAGATTCTGGTGGACCGCAGGTGACCATCGTAAGTGTGGCTACGAAGTTATGAGAAAATCCATAGCAATCGGAAGATTTTCAAAAACTGACCATTAATGGGAAACCGTCTTGATGCTTTCCCCTTAAAATTCATGATATGTAAAACGAAACTGATTGTTCATGAATTTGATTTGAGTACTATTACAAATAATTATGCCAAAGTACAGAAAATTTGTTTTGGAGTATCATTATGATTTCCTAAATAAATTTTCTTTCAGTATCACATATTTCCGTTTCTTTTGGAACAACAGTCACAATCCCATCGCACATTATACTCAAATGAAATTAAAGTGGAAACTCAAAGAAGAAATAAACGCCAACCTCTTTAAATTGGTCACTTACTTGTCTTAAAAAATAGGTTCGTATAGTCATTGGTTTGCTTAAAATGGTTTCATCAGTCATCTTATGGAAGGGTAATGGACATTTTTAATTATATCGAATCAACAGAAGCAGTGACAGCACGACGTAGAACGACCTCGGCCATTGATTGTGGAATAATTTTTTCGAGATTCGCTGCAGAACGGCTCATATCTCCAGTTATATGAATATAATTTCTAAAATAATAGTACCATTTTAATCTTTTTGAAATAATTTTTATATAAAGGGAAAAACTGAGTAACATTAACAATAAAAGAAAATATTACGTAAATAATACAAGGAATGAAAAAAAAATCAGAAATGTATATAAAATATGTTATGAGTCATTCCGAGCAGTGATCCAAAAGAGAAAGGCAATTCTCACAAGCATTCCGTCGCAAAGTAGACTCTCGTGTACTCGCAGGACGCTTGTATGCTATTATGTTTCTTCGCACACTAATTCATTTTACTTATCCAGAATGCTTGTCTTTGTAAGAATGTACAAAGGAGATACAATGTCTCCTGAAAAACTAGTATAGACATATTTGGAAACCAATTGTAATAATTTTTATGAAATAATTCATATGTTAGTTTCGTTAATTCACGGCAAACTATAAAATATACTTTCATTCTGTATTATGTAATTGTTAAATTCTAAAATAATATATTTAAGTACACAGTCAAAATACAATTGTTTTTCTAAAATTTAGTAATATCCAAAATCCTGGGATGGTTAAAAATATGCCTAAACTTTATATTTGTTGGATTTAATTGTTTGAATTAATTAAAATAAAGATTAAGATTATATAAAATATCGGCAAAGGGGAGAAAATTCACATGCATATTATTTAGCACCCAGTGGTCCACAGTACCAGCTAATCATAAATAATAGAAGTCTTAAATAATTCAATAGAATATCTTGCAGGAAAATTAGTGTTGATGAATACAACAGGAATGTATCATTTTTGTTCATTGAGTAAAATAAAACAAAATATTTTCGTAGTGAATAGATAAATGTTTTTTAAGAAAGCGCAAGCTATCTCATCTTCACTTCAACTGCACGTTGAAATTAATTCTGATATTTGGAAGCCTCCGTATACGTTCTTATCCTAGATTTTCACAGACTCAGATCACTGCGAAGAGAAACTGCCATTTCCTCGTGCGTCCGTTGTCGCAGACGAGGCGCGAGAACGAGTCTTCATGTAGGAAGCGAATCCATAATTCTCGGGAGCGAGAAGAGTGTGACAAAGTCTACCGTTGCACGCCCGAGCTCTGACACGCTCATCACCTGCCAACGGTAACTCACTGCACTCAGTATAAAGCCTTCCGCTGGAGTCAAGTTTTCCTGCAATCTTATCTCTCGAAAACATTCCGCATCCTCAAACCAGTCATTTTACACTTCATCAACGTGTTCAGACACTGTCGGTGGAACTTGAGTGTGATGTGCTTTACACGCCCAAAAACATTTCTTGAAAATATGTTTAAGAAAAAATATGCTATTTATATGATCCTAAGACCTTTGTCACATCAACAAAAGCTCAGATTTTTTCTAAATGACCTTACTATATTCCCGTTATTATTTTTGTAAATGTACCCCCAAATAGAAAAAAAACATCTGTCAACACAATATCAAGTATCAACGCAGCACAGATTCTCATCACGCATAAAAGTCTATGCAAACGTGGAGCAAATAATTACTGCAATTATTCTAAATAAATGCTTTCTGAACATATCATTAGGTAAGCTTATCTTAATATTAAGACATAGTTTTGAAGCTCCGATACGAAAGTATTGAAGTTAGTATTTACATTCCTTGCGAGGATGCGATATGTCTCATCAATCAGGTACTTGAACGTAAAGTATAGACACTTTCCGATGATCACAATCTTTATTAAAGCTCAATTTGTCACTGAACGATAGTAGAAGTACTCGTCGACCAGTTTCTTGTACTAGTACAAGGGAAGAGTCCGTTTCTTTATTAGTCACCATTACGAATAGCGAATAGTCAACATGGAATTCCCGTGCATTTATAAAATTAACTTTCCCTCCACAAAATTCATTTTCAGATATAAAAACAAAATATTCCTTAAGTTCATCCACGATTTTCATAAGCAACATGTGTAATCGTATCATAAAATGAGAAAAAGAACGACCTGTTTCAAATCAAAAGAACCTACTCAAGCTATTCAAAATTGACAATTCAACATATACACGGAAATTCCAAAATCTTCAACCATTCACTGTTTAAAGAAAAAATTTCCACCCACACGTCTTCGGGCTCATTGAATTTTCACATGTCAAAATGACCCTTGCACAGACTTGTAGGCGATCCCTCCAACACAACTGTTCAACTTTTGTGGGGCCAAAGCCACCTTCTGCTTAACTTCCCCCGACGATACAAGGCCTCCTGAAAAGAACGAAGACGTGGTTCATGAATAGTATTCTCTAGACGAAGAATCTCTGGAGACAGGTCAAGATGGCGCGGAGACCTGCTGCAACAGAGAAACAGTTTATCTTAACGCTTGATAGGAGTGAAAAAGGTTCTAGCTGGCAGGAATGCTCCTGGAAAACGTATCCCAGAAAGGATTCCTCACGTTTGCGAAGAGACCCCGCAAAATGTTGCAATTCGAATCCTCCATGCAGAACTCATTTGCAACTTATGAACTAACCTCTATTTTTAATTTGACCGTTTATTTTTAAAAAATTAACATTAATGAAATAAAGAGTATAAGCGATACTTTGTCGCATTCAAATAAACTAAAAATCTATTTCAACACTTAAATGTAAATACTCTCAAATTAATGAACATTAAATACCCAAATCGTTCTAATATTAAGCAAGGAATTAATACAGGAATTTCTAAAAAAAACCAAATATAGACTTACTACCATGTAATCTTCAAATATGAAGCTAAACTCCCCAAAATACGAATTTATCTTCAATATATTCATTAAAATATGCATCTAAAGTCATCAAAATATTCATTTATGTCCAAGAAATTAATTCAAATATGGAGCAATGCTATTTAAAGAGCTGTAAGTGCGAATCGAGAGTTACACTAGAGGTGTCCAGTCGCGGAGCCGTTGCAACGGTTCCGCGACAGCTATGGAACAGTTCCGCTGCAACGAATCTGTCGCGAGAGTCGCACTCGCACTCCTCTAAAGTGTATTATTGTTATGAGTGTGTCTTTAATTGTATTTTAACGATAAACTGCAAGGAGTGTGGAGTTTTTTCTCCATGAATACTAATAAACCGAAATTTGACGCTGATTTATTTTGTTTACTCAGGCGCACAAAAAGATTTAAAAAAGCTCTATAACTAGACCAAAGTATCCCTATGTATTTTGATGCGATGAATTTGAATCTGGGGCCAGTATTGCTATATCACACTCTATTTTTCTAATCGCGAAAAACCGCCCATGAACACAGAAAATACTGATTTAAAAACTGACTGGAAGGTGATGGAGCAATTCCAAATCTGGATTCAACGCGTCAAAATTCATAAGTTTTAGTATGTGGAACAGACCAATAATATTTTTTGTGCCTTTGTTATCGAGAAACGTGTGCTACTATCTCTAATCCATGTGTGGACAAACAGTTTCGTTCAGACGTCAATGTGTGGAACTCTGCAGACACACACGGTTGCCATGTCATCTTGAGAACTATGCCAGTATGCTCCGGCTATGAGAGACAAATCTCGCTCCACAACTCGCGTTGCAACAACTTGTCGCAGTTCCAAGAGGAAATGATAGCTCCGTTGCATCGAAGCGACAGCGAGACTGTTCCAAACGGAACTGTTTAGCTTGCGGTTGGAGCGATAACGGTAGTTCCAGTTGCAACGACCCAATTCTCTCATATACATTACCTTTTGTCTTTGAATGTTTCATTTACTTTTTAATGTTTTACTGACGAAACTAATAATCTCTATTAAAACTCTTAGCTGATTAATATGATTCTGATATTAAAATAATAACCCATTTACATTTTACCCAAAGACAAGTCACGTTATTTATTCATTTTAAAATTAATATTTAATAATAACAAGAAAACAACTGGTCAATCACAAATCAATCGCAAAGTCGCAAAAAATGCTATAACAACAAATTTGAGAGCAAAGACGAAAGATCAAAATTTTGGAGCTGTCCTCTCCTTCCCGGATTGGAGGGATATTCTGAACCGTAAGATATCCGCGTTCTAACGTAGAACAGCATTAATTGTTTCCATAAAATTTTCATTGAACCCATCCAACTCTTGCTCTATGTCCTGGGTCCCTAGAGGACACGCGAATTTGTTTGCATGAGATTGATAAAATAAGCACTTATAAAAATTTACCAGATAAATAAAACAAATAGGACAAAAAGTGCTCGAAATACAAAAAATAGATTTAAATCATCTATGACCAAAAAAAATGTAAATCATTTTTAAATTGATTTTTAAAGTGGATTTCTTCCTTGAAAACATATTAACTCGTCAAGAACTAGGAACCATATACAATTATACAGTATTAAATTTCTGGGTTTCTAACAGTAAATAATTGCTTTTTCACTTATAAATAAGGGTTGGTATACCTTCGTGGGAGACGGGATGCACAGAGTATAGTTTTAGTGGTAGCGGAGGTCAGCTATAGCCTGATGACGAGATCTGCCAACAGTTGCGAATAGTTGTGCTCCACGCTGAGCGACGGCAGCGTCACAGGAGAGCGCTCGTTGGGTCTCAGCGACACCATCACTAACTGTGATGATAAGATAAAAAATCAAAAGTAAACATAAATGTTTTACAGTAAATATTTATCTCATACAAAAAATAAAAAATGAAGTGAAAATATTATTGTACTTCAGAATCAGACAGAATGATTCGAAATTAAACAGAGACAATTTTACTCCGAGTAGAGACGACAACTTATTTAATTAATAACCTATGTAAGCGCGAATCGGCAAACAGGAAGTAAATGATAACACGCTGCGAATAACGTCATTGATATGTACAAAAAATATATCACATCATATAATAATAATAAATTTATTGTCAAAAAAAAGTACAGACTGCGTATGACCACGTGGAGGACAATAAACTAATTTACTCTCCGGAAGCAAGCAAGGGACCATCCCATCAATTCCGATCAAGGGCCCTAAGGCAGAGGCGGATTCAAAAATTTCAGCAAAAGTTCCTAGATAAGATAAAAAGTTAGCTGCGAGTTATAATACATATATAATGTCAATATGTTTGTAATTTAACGCAAATATGTTTGTAAATTTACATGTACAAGTTATTATCGAACTATAGATTATTCTGAGTATAGTGTTTAAAAATCATAAGAGTTGAAAAAACACTAAATTCACGATTTATTGTTACAATAAACACGCCCCTAGACAAAGCCTAGAGAACCTGTACAATAAATCCGCCTCTACCCGAAGGAAAAACGGAGAAAAACCCGGGTCAGGATGGGGCTACAGAATTTATGTACACAACCGTGACAAAGTTGAGTACACATAAAACTAAATTAATATGAGCCATAAGACAACACAATCATGCAAGAAAATAGTTTTTGAAATTGTTATAAGTTGTTTAAAAAGTACTACAGCAATGGCGTGATAAAGCACAAGACGAATTTAACTTTTGTTAAAATCAATAAATTCTTTTACAGTGTAGAAGCACTGGTGCAGGAGGTAGTTTTTAACCGCGGATTTGAAGATATTCAATTTCATAATATCTTTTATATTCTTGGGCAGGGAATTATATAGAACGATTCCCGAATGGTATGGTCCCTTTTGGCAAAGAGTGGTTGACACTCTAGGGCGATGAATATTACTACTATTGCGTGTATAGTGTTCGTGAACGAGACTGTTTCGTATAAAGCAAGGGTGGCACTTCAGTAATTCGGACTTAACAAACACGACTGTTTCATAAATATAAATGCAGGGAAGTGTTAAGATATTTAATTCCTTGAATAAAGGTTTACAAGAGTTTCGGGGGTGAGATTTACAAATTATCCGAACTATCCTCTTCTGAATTCTGAAAGTTTGAATGCTCAGGCCGGAATTACCCCAGAAGGTATTGTCGTAACGTAAATGGGAGTACACGTTTGCAAAATATACGCAACGGGAAATACGTGGACTAACTGCGTTAACTAAGTTTCGGAATGCGAAGTATATATTACGAGGATGGATCCAAAAGAAAAGGTTACAAGGCTAGTCAAAAATTATTTATTAACAATAGACAGAAAATACGGAATGGAATTAAGAAGTCTTTCACTTTTCTATATTGTCACCAAATATATTTAGGTATTTATCTGAACGCAGGAACAATTTGTTTAACCCGACATGGTCGATATCACGTCCCTGCTCATTGAGTCAGTTCTCGGCAGCAGTCTTCACCTCTATGCCTGAAGAGTACCTCGTTCCAGATAAGTATTGCTTCAATTTAGGAAAAAGGAAACAGTCGCTACATGCCAATGTGGTCAATTGGGGGAGGGGTGTTTTCATACTCCCCACTTTCGCGGCAATATTTTTTGAGTTTGCTGCAATATCAGAACAGCTCTGACGTGACTATACCATAAGTAACACAGAATGTGAATGATGGGCATAAGAAATGAAGAATACCGGAAATTTAACATTGGACAATTAGACAAACTATATACGTGACGAAGTAACATACACCACTATGGAAGAATATGCATAAAGATTGATGTGAGGAGAGCAATAGTACAGGACAACAGAATAAATGACGGTAGCGTCACAATGGTGGCCAACAGGTACAGACTGAAAGGGCAAAAACCGATAAGAGGCAATATAATCCAGGAGAAGGATCTGTAGTAAATGATAGATATAACCAAAACGTAGATTATAAAGAAATAATATAAAGAATCCCTGGTAATAAGCAAACATTTATGGTACAGGGAGTTGAAAAGTAAAGAAAATGAATAAAAAGAAATGCTTCTTCCTCCGTACACTTCCACGATTTGACTGTGAATTTCAGATGTGGACCCATTCTTTGTACATAAGAAACGAAAAACTTGCTCGCACCTCGAGCGAAACCACTTTTCTAAACGTCTTTACGTTATCAATTGCTCTGATGCGTTTGCGAACTTGCACTGCACGTGCGCACAACAGCTGAAAGAGAACTAGCGGCATCTGAATCAACTCTGGGGAAAGATATTCCTTCCACAATAATCAATTTTCAAATGTTTCTGCTTGTACCTTTTCTATCCACCTTTTCATGTCTACCACTTCCGCATATCGCATTTTGAACCTGAGTCGAGTTTTAGAGATGCGTGTGGCGCTTGACGATTGTCTAGCGATATGAGGAGGTCGCACTTACACGATAATAAGTTGTACGATTAAGTAGATTGTGAAGCATAATTACAAAGAATTTCAAATATTATAATCTTTCCAAGGGTAAGAATAAAAAATCCTTCACTCTAATAGATAATGGAACATTTATCATTGAAGGGAAAACCTTCAGTGAATCAAATATTGCAAAATAATCCAAATAAATAACTTGAACATAGAAAGAGGCATGAAAACTACGAAAATGAGTAAAGACAGTGTCAATATGTTCGCTGAGATAATTTAATGCTAATTTAAGAATTTTTATTATATTTTAAATTATGAAGCTAATATTCCGGTACCCAAACAAATTAACCACTTGTATTGTTCGTTTGTTTCCGGGTGCCCGAGTTTTGACATATACCCGTTATAAAAATTCAAACTTGTGTTTTCTACAATGGTGTGTTGAAATGATACGAAATATTGAGTGAAATATTTTCTATTCAGAAACATTTCTTATTGATACAATAAAGGTTCAATTTAAATGAGAGGGGGAGCCAGGGTATCCCCCCTCCCCATCTGACTTTTCTCCCTCTTCTATATCCTGTGTTGATTCCCAACCAATGACAAATAGTTCAAACTCTCGAGATTGTCTATTATACTTGTCAAAATCAAATATTCAAAATCTAAATCTACCAGGTCCTACTTAATTTCCCCCTCCAAACATCATGCAAATTTCTTTAAAATTTTATGAATACTCTATTGGATTTTTTAATATGAAAAGACAAGCTTCAAAGGTTTTCCCCCTCTACATTTTCTTTAGGGTTCTTATGTCCCATGTCCCAGTTGTTGGCGAGCCCTAAAGCGTCAATAACAATAAACAAATAAAAATAATAAAAATAAAATTAATTATACAATTTCTTTAATTCGAAAACTGGTTACAATCTTCGTCGATAAACCGTATTACGGGAACCTAGCGAACACAACGAAAACTTTCAGCTCACGTGTCCCGGCACTTCTAGAGTCATGGCTCGTAGCACGCGAGCTGTCGGTTGAAGAAGCGTTTGTATAGAGCGCCGAACCGCGGCTGCAGGGTGCGGCGCGGGGAAACGGTTGATACGAAACAAGAGCGCATGAACGAAAACGAATCCACGCGATAGTATCTTGATGGCGGCGGCGGCGGGCGCATGGCAATTCTGAGCGGAAAGTACCGCATTGATAAAGAGTAAATGCGTTTGAAAAAATAAAAACCACCTAATAAAGTAACCTTAAAAATTGCGACTTATTAATAAGAGAATGAGATAAATTTCTTTTTATATATTCTGAAGTTATAAAATCGGGCCTTATATTTTGATATGAAACAAAATAGTTGAATGACTATCAAAATGAAAATAAAAATATGTAATATGAGTTAAGGAATTCATTTTGATAAAGAACTCGATAGATTTAAACAACGATATAAATACGAGTACAACGTTAGTCATAAACTGAATGTTAGAGGTATTTGTTCCTAAACTATATGTAACAACATATCAACTTATTCAATTTAGCTGCTCAAGCGCGACTCGTCTTAAACAAATATCGAATTTCTCCTTCGTGAGTCTATGCTAATAAAAGTCAATTATGTGTATTTTCTGTGACACGGAAATCGGAAAAAATAACCGATGAAATTATTTGAAATTTCAAAGGAACTTTCTTAAGGGTTAATGCTAGGTAAATGCCGAGTACGGTAAATATTAATGCATCACAAGAGCAGAAAGACAACTAAAATTAGCTGCTAATCAGTGAATGTGAATGTTATTAATGTATTCTACACTCGCATGACTGTAGGCTATGAAGCTTATTAATGTGTCTGCCAGAGTTCAATTGCATTACGTGAGGAGGACGATCCACAGAACGTATAATCTATGTGACCGAATCGTAGGAGCAAAATTATAGAAAGGCTGTGAAGAAATTTGCTTTCAAGTATATGACCCAAAAGGGAAATGAAAACCAAAGAATTCAGAGGTCTTAACTAAGCGATTTGTTTATTAAGTCTCCTGTGTAAAGTGTATTTTCCTTCTACCTGCATTTTAAAATAATTCTTAATAACGCGCATATAATACTGAAAAACGCAGGTTTTCTTGTTGGTATTTAATTTTTAAAATTAACAGTAGTGAAAATTTAATATCACGAAAGTCGAGAGGTGTGGAAAATACAATATAAATTTAGAATATTACATAAGAACCACAGGCAACGCCGGGCAAACTGAGCTTTAAAAAGTTTTATTGATAGGTGTTTTAATACCTTCTGTAGTATAAAATGTATTCACGGAACTAATTTTTCTTTGAATGTTGGTGTATTTTTTTCTAAGTTTGTTTCACAATGGAAATAAATATTATTAAATTTTTGTTTTATTCGTTTGTATCTTTAAAATTTAGATTGCTACAACTTCTTTTTTTCAAATCCGCCGCGTTTTTCTGATGGTAATATGATAATAACGATATATGTGTTCCATAATGTTGCATGGAGTGTAATAAAATAAATTTGCATCCTATTATCTGGATAAGAAGTAAGTACCCATACTGAAGCTTGCTATTAAAAAAACAAAGTTTTTTTTAAAACATTGCGTAGTAAATGTGTTTACTTTAGTAGCTGCTCCTGGAAAGTTTTATTCATGAGTTTTTCACGGATGAATTTCGTGTTACTTCGCGAATAATCATAAATAAAAATTTCGACTTCTTTTAGATAGAGTATTTGCAAAATTAATGGAAGTAAAGCCATGACTACTCAGCTAGTACATTGAAAGCATAATTCTTAATATAATAAAACATGAATGTGATAGTTGCAGACAAGGTTGGCAAACAGTTATATTTACAAAGTATTATAGTATGTGTGAGGTCTCTACTACGTCATTAGAGAACATGCTGTTTAATACTAGTGAATTTCGTTCTTGGAGTAATTAGATTTGTTTAACATTTATTGTTACTTTCTGACAAAAATACTTGTGTTATTATTTCTGTGGTTATTAATAGTATTAATTCAGAGTTCCAAGTACTTCATATGACGTCACAGTCTTGAATGAAAGACTTAAGCACGTTATAAACTAGTGTGTTTAGCATACTCTATACATATTTGTCCAAGTCATCATTTTGTACATCCTTGACCTCTCAAAACGACAAAAAGGGAGCCGACAGAAAAACTAGTCAGGGCGCGGCAGTTGCGATGGGACGAGAAACATACAAGTACATGACGTTAAGTTTGACAGAGGAATAACAAATGGTTTCTGTCCCAAAAGGGAATTCTGTAGGAATATTAACAGGCCATGGGAACTTCAAGTACTACCTGATCAGGATAGGGAAAAATGAGATGCATATGTGGCCAAGGGGATGAAACCGAGGCGCATGTGTTACGGGAACGTACTCTATACTACGAAGAACGAAAAGAAAGCAACAAAAGAGGAAAAAATACATGACAAATATAAAATATAGCCACAAAAGAGTACCTAATTCGAAAATTATATTATAAGACTATGTACGCTGCGTAATGCTTGTAAGAATGTGATGTGGTTGAGATGAGCGCCTCTAGCAATGGAGATGTTCTACATGAGACATGAAATATGGATGGGGAAATTTCGCTTAGTGACATAGTTGGAGAAGCGGAATAATAAAATAAAATAAATATACTCATTCTCATTGTGCAAAATAAATGGAGGAGGAGGCATGAGAAGGAGATGTGAATATTCCGAGACATACCTGCTGTTGGGAGTTGTGACTCGGCGATGGTAGTAACGGCAGCAACGGGTCGGCGCTCACGCTCACCAGGCAAGGATCGTCGGAACCCGGTAGCAGCGCAGCAGGCGGCTTCCGTGGCCTACGCGCAGCGTCACGTTACACATTACATCTCTTATTATGTGTCACTCAAAATTACTTCATTAACTTCAATATTTTTTTAAGAAAACACTTTAAAGGCATGAGACAATTTAATGCTTCAAATTCTTTAATACATTTCTTTACAATAGCGCACATTGCCATATTCCTTTACATAGGTATCAACTATTAAATATCTCTAGTTGAAGTAAATGAAACAAAAGAAAAAGTATACATAAAAATATTAACGGATAATATAAGATGTGAACAAAGTCGAATTTTATAATAGGAATTTTACAGCGGGAAAGCATACACAAAAATAATGTTTTTTTTTCGGAGACGTTTCATTGATTATTTGCAACATCCCAGAAATATATCACTTCGAAAGTCAGTTATATCTCATGTGAGAGAAGCATTTGAAAACAAAATATTAATAATGAATAAAATATACGAAAACCTATCACTATGAATTCGGAGATACATTTACTTCCACTTCTACATCTATACAAGCGCTGCCCAACTTTTTTACGACCCGCGAGTTATAATAATTTTGCATCTAATTTCTCTGACTTGAATATCTAAAGTCAAAATACAGAAACAGCTTAAAATACTTCACACCTTGAAAACACGACTTGTCATTTATTCCACATGATCACCTTCTCATTATTCTGATTGTGTTTTATTATTTCTATTTATGTGTAATTTTTCACTATATTTTTTGTTATACAGAAAATAACATTTAAATTGATATGAACTGTCTTTTCATTTCCTTTTCTGCTTCCGAAATGTTTGCTAACGAATAAAAATCCCGCGAGCAAAGAAAAGTTGGACAGCGCCGTTCCGCACCACCAGACTCCCTAGTACTTATTTTTTGTAACTCTTTCGTCAAGTGAAGGTGAAATGCACTTCAGAATGAATCTGTCCTTCAGAGCACAGAATGGGCCAGAACGAACATTTCCGTCTTGACAGTGACGAAAACTGCTCGAGACGTTGTCTCGAATGCTGTCGCACCGAATATTCTACAGAGCGTATTATTCACAGAATATTAATTCAATTCATTATCACTTATAATTACATTGCTGGCTCTTTTTATACGTAAGTTAAGAACCAGTCGATTTTGATTTGCTTGGTTAAACCAAATACGTCATACAAGTTACGTGAAACAAGTAGAGCAAACATGAAACATAATAATGCCGATGCTGTTTAATATTTTGTAGTCTGTACCTTTCAATTATTGAAAAGTAATGGAAAATAGCAGAATTATGTAATTTTAAGGAAGTCTTTTTAAGGAAATTGAAGTATGGTGTTGAGAGTTGATCTTCCCCAGAATGAAGAAGGAAAGGTAAATTGAGAACAAAAAATTTTATGGTTGTGGAAAAATAAATATCTTTCTTGATAAAGCCTTTATCGAAACACAAACCAGAATGAGAACTGAAAACCATTTGCGTGATGTAAGTATAAGTCGTGATATACATAAATATCCGGAGGAAATAATTGGAATGCAGAATGCAGCTATTCATTGCTTCCATAATCATTTTGTGCTAAACAGCCGCAGAGCGCGCTGGAACGCCCAAGGAAGAGACTCACCTGCCGCGACGTGCGAGGGTGGGGCGAACCTCGGTCTGCTCGACGCCGCGGAAGAGCGCAAATAGCAGATCGGTGTCTGCTGCGCTCACATACTCGAGGCGCCGCCCTCCGCTAGTCCCTGAAGTCCCCGCATTGCTCTCAGGTGGCGACGGTGCACGCGGCCCTGTGAGACACGCGCGAATCCAGAGAGTGACCCGGAAATGGAAGGATAATTAGGGGTAAAGGACTAATTTAAAATCTTATATCATTTCATGAATTATTAACTTTTCCTTAACTCTTCCAGAAAAAAAGCGTGATTGGTTCCAAAACTGATCGAGAGAACAACTTTATTAAGTATACTCAAAGAACTCAAGAGACCCGAAGAGTAATTTTAAATTTCGTATTGTATAAAGATGTCCAAAAGTATGAAAATAATACAATTTGCAAATACATTGAAATTGGATTCAAAAACTTTCTTCGTTCCCTTCAGTCATTCCTTCTGTGCGTTTCTAGAATATATATCCATTTATTCCTTGGTGCCTGTTTTAGCGAGAGAGGAGTGTATCATGATCAAAGGTGTGCTCATTGATTCCTCTTGCATATTAATGACTTGTGGATTTCACAAGTTATCATAAATTATTTACAATTTTTTACAATCAATCAAACGTAAATTTCTGTAATAAAACATAACATTTGAAGAAGATCGGGGTTCTTCTTTACTTCACGAAATTTTGATTCGAAAGTGAACGAAGTAAAATTGAGTATTTTAAAAGTTACTCATGATATTTTTATGGATAATTATTATACTTATATGTTTCACAAATATTCTTTGTATTAAAAAATACGACATTTCTTGGTAGATGCTTTTAATATTAATTAAAATTAATAGCTTTACAAATTTACCAAGAAATTTCCTAATTTTTAATGTAGAGAATATAAAAATTGTAGAAGAAATTAAATTTCACATATTTTGTATATTGTATCCCAAGATTTATTTCTAATAACTCTTGATTGAACTTTCTTTGGAATGCAAGAGTCGTGTGTGCGTCCTGCGAAGAATCCTGCGTGTTCAACTTCTATATTTCGGTTGATACGTCAGCAATAGGTCGATATGTGCGTCTGGAAGTGCGTATTTTTAACCCAGATCGATAATAAAAGACTTAACTCCATGAAGTTTCTGTCAAGGAAACAAGTTTCATGAGCATATTCAAATATAAAAATAAAAGGTGAACACTTTTAAAAATGAAGAATTAATTGTTTTATTTATTAAAATGAAAATTAATAAAATAGCTTAAGAAAAAGAAGAATTTTATAAAATGGAGAACAACTATTATCTCCTATTAGTCAAACACAACAATTTAAATCTTCATATATATGTGTATAAGTTGAATTTATTGAGAATAGCAGAAAACATTTAAATTTATGGAGAAAAATGACAATAAGAATAACGAAATTAAAAAATGCTTTAAGTCAAAGTTAAAAACACTCTCTGACGTGAACCAGTCAGTTCATTCCGAATGAGAATTATTTCACGCTCTTGAGTGTTCAAATCGAAAAACATATTATTTTATATGTCATTTCATTTATACTTTTCATGTTTATAAACGTATTCTCCCTAGTGATAGATTCAGTGTTGACACAATTTCCGTCCACTAAGCTGTACATTTAATTTTATGTTCGACTTCAAATTGAATTTTACTCTCAATAAACAAATACCTACTCAAAATATCGAATATAAAATTAAAATTGACTCAATAAACCGATGAATGTAATAATCCTTGATTTACCCCCTTTGAAATCTTGGCCGTAAATAAATATATTTTGGGTCAAAGAAAGTTCCAAGACCTGATATAGGGAGTTCACCAGTACTGTGAATAATGAAACAGTGATCGAAAAATTTTTCTAATGGTTTAGAAGGAAAATTTTGTTCTTTAAATCAGTAGTACATTTTGATATAACATTATCCCTGAAATAACATTGTTTTTATAAAAATACTTAAAACAATAATTCTTTACTAAAATGTACGAGATAAGATAAAACTCATTTATTTGAGTTCGAAATTTTTACATAAATCAAATACTTGCTTTTATCCTTTCATGATGGTGGACAGTGTGAGTCACGTTAAAATAACCACGTTACACTGCATGACAGCAAAAATGTTTGCTCAAGATTTTTCTCCAAAGTTAAACGCATGTTTGATTTACACGAAGTGTCATGTAAGACGTCAATCAGCTGAACTGCTGTTCTTTCCACATCTTAGTAACATGCATTGCGTTGTTATTAACGATTAATAATGATTGAACGCCAATTTCTTACTGAAATAATCGTATTGACAAAAAAATTCAGAAAAAACAGAGAGATGAGTGAAAATCGATCATAATTTCATGTGACGATTTCATTTAAGATTATAAAACTGAAGTATATTTTACTATGAGCAAATTAATGTATGAATATACTTGTGTAACTGATTTATAACTTCAAGTTAGAATAATGTTGAAAATTTTGGCATGAAGTAAGGAAGGCACAAAATACGTAAATAAGTGTTATGAAACAATGTCAGTAATTCAAAAAAATATTAACTATCTTTTTTCTTGACATAAATTTATGACATCACTTACTCCAAACAATAATATTCAAACCAGACACGCAATCCCTTTCATAGGCCCACTCTCACTTAAAATCGCGAACTCATTAAAACATTTAAACATTTACACTACCTTCTTCTCTCCACAAACACTTAACACAACCTTATCATTCACTAAGGACCCCACTCCCCATCTCCTCCGAAGTGGAGTCTATGCTCTCACATGTAGTGATTGCCCCTCCGTGTATGTCGGACAGTCTGGACGAACATTCAAACAAAGGATACAGGAACACGTAAATGCATGGAAAAATAACACAACAGTCTCACACTTCGCCAACCACCTAGTAGAAAACACACACACATTTAACATTGAAAAGGATTTTTATATTTTAGAAGTAGAAAATAGATTTTGGCCCCGGATCAAATTAGAAATTTTACACATCCATAGTATTCTAAAAAACAACAACATTTCCCTATTAAATGAACAAATCCCTGAATTTCATTCCCCTCTCATGAAACTAGCCTTCAAATTCCTTCCCTCTCACCCCCAACTCTTCAGGACACTGCACCCCATTCCCAACAGTTAAAACCCTTGGAAATCCTTTCCGTCTTCTGCCGCCAGTTCCTGGAAAACTCCGACAGCCCCTTTTCCCCCCGCCCACCCCGCAACACCCCTTCACTTACCATATAATGACCTCCGTTCCGCGTACTCTGCGCATTCGCCAAAAATATTCCTTAACACTCAGGTACGTAATTTTGTCAGCTTACTCACTCTGTATTTGTTTTCTTTTCTTTTATTCTTTTTTCATTGTTCTTTCCTTTCTTTATTTCAACAACAACCAAAAATACACTTCTTTCGATACTGTTTCACCCAATTATTATATACTTTCATATTATGTATCTATTTTTATTTTTTATTTTATTTTTATTATTGTCATTTTATGAACATTTATATTTTTCAGTGTATGTTACTGATGATGGTTGCTATGCAGCCGAAAAAGCTTTCTAATACCAATAAAGAAATGAGCAACATGAAAACGACTTTCAATTTATCATTCCATATAACGATTTACAGGTTCTCACGTGGAGGTACCATTCATAAAGAAGAAATGCATGTTTCAGTCAACTTATTTACTAGATGGTTGAGTGCCTTTTACACCTCTTGGACTGTAAAGAAGCGGCATATATGTATACTTCAGCCGTAAGACCACTCTACGAGTTGAGAATATGAAGGCGTGGAGAATCCTTCAATCACAATGTATCCATTATCTAATTTATATAATATTATCCATCCATAACAATGCACATGTCAAGACGCGTTCAAGTGAAAGAGCGTTCACTCTCTTACAGAAGTGAAAAGAAAACGTGAATAAAGTTTTGATAACCAGATTAGCGTTAAAGCAATTGAATTTTTACTTAAAAAAAGAATAAGTCCTTGGATACTCCTAAGTCTATATAAAAATAATTTTTTACTATACAGTAATATAAATTTTTAAAAACTATATTCGAATCATTTAATGTCAGTTATAACGTTTTTTAAATTATAAACTACATTTAATTTGTAACCAGCGATTCTCCCCGGATTTACCCAGTACTTCTTTTATTATATTACTGTTTATAACACACAAAAATATGAATGCACACAAAAAAGTAAGACAAAAATATTTTTTAAAGATAGTTAAAATATTTTTCTGTGCACAACATTGCATCGGTGGAGATGCGATTTCAGAAACATCCTTAATTTCTGATTTAATGATTGGGCAGATAGAGTAGTTTTTTCTTCTTTTTTTCTAAATCAGATATAGACTGTGGGTTCAGTCTCATTTTGAACGTAAAGAGTGCAAAACAACAAAAAGTGCCAAAACTTCTGCAATGGGTGTGAAAGTGCAATGAAGGTGGTTTTCTTCTGTAGACTGATTTTTGTCTTGTTTTGGAAGACTTGTGTATTACATTTTGTCAAGTTCAAACATAAAACAGCAGATTTGTTCAAAAAATAAATTTTCTTGTAAACATTCTTGTTGATATGATATATTTATTTTGCAACAAATATTTCACCAACAAATAATTGTTCTATTGACACAAACGAGACTACTGTTTGTTTCGTTTCTCCAGAGCGTGGAAGGACTCACCCGTGAGGTCCGCTATTGCTTCGCGGCCGGCGAGTGGGGGCAGAGCAGGACACACGGCCCCTGGCGACATCGCCGCAGGCACATTCGGCTGTTGCCAGAAGGACAAGGGAAGCGCCCGTAACTTCATTGGTAAGGGTTCTGCACAATTTCAAGAAACGCAATATAATAAAGACCATTGGAACTTAAAAAGTCTATTTAACGACATGCATATTAATTATGATAAAAGTTTATTCGTAATATTTAATTTTTATGTATATTGAATAAAAGAAGAATTTAGATTTATAATGTTAATGTTATTTCTTTTCTCATCACATTAATATGTTTTATCATCATCATGTGGAAATAATGCAGGTATTTTTACAATCACTTAATATTTTGAATGTAATAAAGTTTTAAAATAATAATAATAACAATAATAATTAGTGTTTAAAAAAGTAAACAATTTCATAGTATGTAATTGTGAGAATCTTAAACGAGGATATATGAAGCTCATTTACCTCAAAGGTATGGATCGCATATCCGTTAAGAAATAATTACTCCTTTTTGTGACTGTCTTAGAACACTCAATTACAAAAAAAAAAGCGCTAATATTTTTATAACTGATTACACAAGGCAATATTCTGGCGTAAATATTTTAAAAATTAAACTGTTTCCTTCAAAGTCAATTTTAACTTATTAGCATCCGTGAAATACATCCCGAGTTATTTCACTACCAAACGCTGTGCGCGGTGTCAATAATTTATTTTTCAGCCTTAATTGGTTACGAATCATGAGAAAAATCTGAGCGTTCACGAGGAAAGTTTGATATATAATAGTATTCAACCATGCAATGACGGAGAAGGTTTCATCTGGACGAACCTTCCATGATATTAATTCTTAACTAGTGTTTTAAATGTGATTGACTGTAATAATTTTAATAACAAGATTTTAATTGTATCAGCTGGCCCTGATGAAGAGATCAATAAATCTCGAAACGTTGGCAGAATAATAAAGTAATAGAGATGAAGACTTGCCTATTTTTTAAATGTTTAAGTGAAGGTGAAGTGATAAGTAAAATAAGAATGAAATGATTGTCTGAAACTGTGACACATAGCTTGGTAGTGTTTGATAGTGAACTTCTTTAATAGACAATCAGAGAAACCTCAAGTAGGGATTGTAATGTCGGACATGCCATCAATTTGTGAAATATTAATATTTCTTTGCATTTTCCAAGCCGGATGCTTTTAAGAATCTTACAATAAGTGACCGGTCAGCGCCAAGATGGACGTGCGACGAGCTTGGGATTCACCCCAAACCTTTTCAGTGTTGAGATATTGTTTGAACGAACACCTTTGACTTTTAAGGAAAGTGTATTCGAAGAATGCAGCCGGCGACGTTGACCCACTGGAATTTAGGTGTACCTGAAGAAAAGAAGAATTCTACGAAGTAATGAATGAAGTACGTGCCGAATATAGAACAACGACAAAGGTGCCTGCAAGCGCTTTGGTGACGCCCATGGCGGTTTGTCCTCTGCGGCGCAGTCTCTGCGTTCCTAGAAGCCAAAGGGGTGACCCAAATTGAGTGTTTGCAAGATAATCTGAGGGTTTTTACAATTTAGTTGTCGTCAACTATATTTAACCAAGTGTAATTAATGCTCTCTGACAGCATTATTTGTGTAATAACAGATTATAAGAAGTATTAATTATTTTGGGAGTATGTCTCTGTTGTAAATTCAGATTTCTAGTTAAATTGTAATAAATCATTATTTATTGTTATTACACGTGTGTTTGGTTGCTCGGGAAACCGAGCTGGTGGCAGCGACAAAAACTACCATAGGGATTTTGGTATTTATGTGGATCCCGCTTCTACCAAAGAAAAAATAACATCGCATCAGGGCTTGAGGTGTGATGTTACAGGGATATACAATTAACGCCGTTTAAAAGTTTTCGTTAAGAATTTGTTGAAATGAATTTAAAATAATTTAAGAACTTCATCAAGCTGAAATCATTTATTTCTGAACACTGGCAAAATTAAAATTTTTATTTGGATAAGAAACTCTAGCAATTGCTACTATAAATCAGCACTTTGAAACTGTGTTTAACGATTAAAGTCGATCTGGTTTTTATCTCAAATACTTTCAAATTTCAACCAGTCTCATTGTATGGTATTACGATAAAATGTCGTGTTAATAAGTGTGACAAAGAAATGATAATTTCGGTTTCTGAGTGATGTATTTCTATATGAGTGATCACCATTTGTAAAGGACGATATGTATGATAATTTTTATGACAACGTGTTCTAGTCCATTAACATGTCTCACTATTCCTGGAATCGCAATATAAAGACCCTCGTCTGGCTTCGAGAAATCTTAACAATGAAGTATCTTCACTTGACTGACCGTCCTTCCGAAAGAAATTTGCCTCAATGAATCAACTCGCCACGTCGCGACACTCACTGTCCGTCGCAGTAGGTCATGGTCGCCCAACGGCCGCGCGAGTTTTTACGCGTAGGCGCCTCCCAGGATCGAAGAGTGGGGGGTGGGTGGAGGTTGTCATGGTGGCGAGACCACAACACACGGCCCTTTGCGGCGACTAGCGTAGCATGCCCTGTCGATGGCCAACGACACGAAGACGTCATTTCATGAACCCAGGCCACTGCGTCTACAGCACGCTCGTCCATGATCTGACCTTACCCCAGTGAGTGCACTGAACACCACTTGGATTTCTTTTGCAGAATGTGATTCAAAAGTATGTCTCACTTTGAAAATTTTTAAATAACTAAAATATATTAATTATGCCTTCAAATGTGCTCTATAGATGATTCGCCAGACTCGGATTGGGGTAAATAAAAAGTATAATATATTGATTAATATTTAAATGTGGGGAATATTCACACGCATTTGTATTATAATTCACTGGTCGTAGTTTATTGAGTAAAGAATATTAGGTAAAAGAAAATAAATAATTGAAAAAAATCATAGAATGAACACATAACAAAAAGCAAATCATGATAATATATGAATTGTCCAATACATGCATTATAGAAAAAAATAACAAAAATTGAATGAAAAATTACATTTTTTTATAATATGTGAAAAACGTTTGATAATTTTTAAAGTGTTAGTCGCACATTCAACTTTGTCCTCTCCATTTAAAAAACGTAGATCTACACTACGCGAGAAGCATATCGCAATTAAGACTAAAATTGTACATTGACAGGATTAATCTTTGCTCAGTTTATCTTACGCGCTCCAAAGTTCAATGTCGGAAAGATGAATAGCATTAAAAAATCGACTTGGTAAAACACTTTCTTGACTCGGAAGTTTTCAAAAATACCCGGAAGAGATGAATACTTTGAAACTTTGAAAAGTTTAAGGCGTCAATATGAATGGAAGGAATCTGTAAGAAAGAAACCAACCGCAAATGAGTTGTACATATAGATAGCTCCTATTAAGCTTTTAAGCCTTTGGGGCTGGGTTTATTATTGACATCAGTGAACTGTATTTGTTAACGAAATTCAGTACTAGTTCATTTATCCATAGTCGACGAGATGTTTCAAATGCAAAATGGCCGACATATAAAATTATTTCTTTTAACAATTTGTTAATTATTTCTGAAATTTCCAAAATGCTCGTATGGGATTAATTTTTGGAATTTTTAGAAAACTTTTACTTGTTCATTTTAACCCTAGGGGATGAGTTTCTCATATATTTTAGCGAACTGAATTTGTTAACGAAATTGTTGTCAATGACGATTTTGTTTTAGTTTCAAAGGAAAGAATATATGAATACGATTGTGAAAATGCAAGTCGGTGTAACGTGTAGAACTGACTATTGAATTTCTTATAATTGTTAATTTTGTATAGTTTGTGAATTGCAGAGTAGATGGTGCTTAAAGCATGTTTTGTGTGGTGACGAAATGCCCGTATTTTTAAGGAACTTATTGACAGATGTTAAAATGTTATGTTAGGTGGATCGTATTATATAGAGCGTGCATTACACTAAATATTGCACTTGTGTCTATTAAAATTGTGTAGTTGTCCAATGCTAATTGGAAGCTGCAGTAACTATCACTGGTTTTCAATCGGGGGTTATAATAGTATGAAGATAAAGAATTCTTAAGATTGGATACGAATAAATCGCGAATTCTCTTTACGGGCCAATAGAATATGGGATACTACGTAGAAAGGTTCATGGTTCCGTACGTGTCAAAATGCAAACTGAAATGCAAGAGTGTCTAACGGGTTGCATACGTCCACGGAAATTACTGAAAAATTTAATGTCCCCAAATGGAGAAACCACATCACCTCGCAAATTTGAAGGTACGTGAACCTGTACCTATATGTAAAATTAGAAATTTTGACTTCCCATTCTCTTTTTTATCAATAAAATACCAAGTTCAATATATTGTTTTTTTTCGTTCATTCATTCATTAATTTTACGGGTAATGTTTCAAAATATGAAATACAGTTGTTTTTATTTCGAATTTACTAATGTATATATGTGTTTATAATTATTTTTTTATTGTAAAACGTATTCTGATCATATTAGGTATAAAGTTATGTTTAATTATGAAATAGTGTTTGCATTGAAAATGTTTATCAGATGTTCTCCGGTGAAAAAATCGTTTAAAATTGTAGTTCTAACTTCATTATCTATCTTACTTTGCTTAATGGCTTCTTCTTTTCATATTATCAATCCGTCACACCGAAACCCTCAGTTTATTTCACATCTATGACTCGAGATGTAAGTTACTCGAAAATCATCGTGACTAAAGCAAATAACTCGAGAACAGAGAATATCGCCTACGCAACTTTCTTTCATGGGTTCACTGATCTAACTTTTTACTATTGTACACAGATTTAGTTATTGTCAAAGCAAGTTTTATCAAATGAATTAATTATACAAAGAAGAGCAAAGTGGTGATGAAATTTTAGAAACTGTATTATTCAACGTGTAGTATAGAATTATTACTTTTAGGTCATATGAAATGCGAACATAAACATCAGACAAATTGTTCAAAGAAACAAATGTGAACGTTCACTTACAATAGAAGTAACATGAATAATTATTTAGTTTAAATTATATTATTAATTAATTTTTTTTATTATTGACGTACACAATGAGGTTTACAGACTAGTGTGTTTTTATAACATTTTAAATATTTTAATAAACCTGTCAGTTATAAAATAAGGTCATTTTATTTCTTCATTTTACTATTATTAGACGTTAATAATAATATTGGTATTAAAATAAGGTCATTTTATTTCTTTATTCTAATAATGATTTAGATTTCTAACAATATTCATATTGATTTCTCGATGCATCTTTCTACTTTGCAAATCATAATAATTCAAATAAAAATTGTATACAAAAATTAAACAAAATTTACATAGTACGATACATACTTTATATAAATAGTTTTTTTTATAGGGAAAGATAACATATTTTAAGTGTCATTAAAAGAACAAGTCATTNTATATATACTCTATCTAAACAGTCAACCTCGGAACCTTTCGAACTGTCTAAGTTCCTAAATATTTTAAATATTTTATTCTTTTGAGTCTTTTATGCTTTATATAGTTCTTCTTTAAGATCAATTCACATCCAACGTGTTTCAATATTCCATTTTACGACTTTGCCCTTTCTAAAGGCGATGGAAATTTCTCTGAAATCAACCCGAGTTATCTTTTCCTTCGCTGAGGTCAAGGGTCATTGCACTGATGCGCTACACGAATTTACTCTCACAATTTACTCCGTTCTCCTCCTTGTTCATTTTCGCAACACCTCCCTCCTCCTTTTGCTCCAAAGAGGTATTGTGATTATGACAACCTCCCCTTAGTGCCGTTGAATAGATTCCCATAATCGACAGCCGCTTTGTATCCTCCCTCTCGATCTTGGATCATGAAGTCTGGGAGTATAGAGCTTGGCGTGAATGAATTGAACCGAACGACAAAGTGCAAGTCACGGTTCATGAGAGACCCGCGTTAGCTCCCAATCGATTTTGCTTTCTACGTCTTTCGAAACAAGTGAAAGCAACACACTGAATCAGAATCTAATTTCTTAAATAAACTATTTCGTGTGGTATAATCTAATTTGTGTTTTCGAGACAATCTGTTTTCAAAATATCAGGCATCATTAATATTAAGCATAATTTTATATCAACTAGTATGAAAATAAAAATTTTAATATTGATATTCATGCCGTAAAGGGGGAGAATATCATCTTCATTGTTTTATTTATTTGTTTAATGATTGGAAATTTTCTTATATAGTTGATATATGAAATATATTCTAAAAGCTAATAAAATTATTATAAAATAAGTGCGCGAATGAATATTATTTCACGAATGTGTTGCGTGATAGAGTAAACAACGCTTTATTATGTGTAAAAAATTTAAAACTCAAACCCATCATGCTAAGACCCATAAAAGCACATCTGTGATAAGATGATTCATAGACATTTTCTTTAATCTTCATCTCATTCTTTATTATTTTCCTACTGTTAATTAGCCTCACGTAAAAAGAAAATTGTTCAGAACATTAATAGTATATTCGAAATTTAGATGAAAACTTTTGTTAGTTTACTGCACCTTGGGTACGTGAAATACGCGTCGTATCAAGAAGATGAACTATATCACAGGTATTACTCGATTTCTTATGGAGTACATCTGCACATGTTTAAAAATATTCCTTTTTAATAATACTATCTAAATTTCTTCTCAATAGACGACAACAAAATATGGAAATATTAACACAGTCAGATCAAATATTTATAAATATATTAAAATTTATATTATTATTCATCAAATTCTAGCCACAGATATTCTAAAAGCCATGGAAATAAAAATGTCTGTCCGAAATGTACAGAAAAACAAGTCTGGTTACAGAAAAATAGATGTCATTATTGTTGAAAGAGAAACGAGCGAGCTGTAATCAAATTAAATGAACTTTATAAGAGCATATATGGAATCTATTCTCTTCCGTTACAAGTGTGTTGATAGATATCTCCGCTGAAGTATGCTCGCTCCAGCAAGTCCATTTGTCAATTCCGCCAACTGTTCGATCAGTACTTTGATCTTTATTATTGTGTGTTTCTTGAAACGTGATGGAAGACATCGAACAGCGTTAGGTCAAGGTCAAAGTGTTTAACGCGACGCACCAAAATATCAGTTTTCCTTCGAAAAGTATTTCGTGTCTCCTTAAAGATTACATTTATATTCTCGATTGTATGTTATGAAAGAATTATTTATTCGATGAAAATGGAATTAACAAAGAGAAAAATGGAATTTCTTCGTTAATTAATTTTTTTTAAGTTCTTAGTTAATAAAACTTATTGTGTACATATAACTAATTCCAGTTTCCAAGTTAAAACCATGATATGATCATTTAAACAAGAAAGTATTATCTTCAAACAAATGAAAAGATCAAAATGCCCCCGGGAATATAAAAAATATTTTGGCATACATAACAATTCCTTTTTACTATAATTATATTTCATACATTCATAAAGAGATACTAATGTACAAAGTTAAAATGATTTACTATCTTTAAAAAAATCATAGTTTGTCAGTTATAATAATATAAATAAATTTTATTTGGCGCAATTAATATACGGTGTTATCTATTTCCAGTCCTCATTGATGAAATATTCCCTTTGGGAAATACATACGGCAGATGTGTTACAAAATCAAATTCATATTACTCTATTATAAGTAGATAAGAAAGTGTGACATGTCTCAGAGTTATCGTTTGGAAAAATTATTCGTCATTCGATTAATAAAACCATTGACATGGAATATTTTATACAGTCCTAATTTTGCTATTCTAATCAAAGAAAGGAAGAAAATGTGCCTAAAATTTTTTTTTTTACGTATCAAGAAATATTTGGTTAGAGTTACAGACACAACTGTTAGTACAGACAGTGAAGTTAAGTACAGACAAGATGTACACAAAAAAAGGAGTAATCTTACATCGAAAGTATCGAGGGAGAATGATACAAATAGACAAACTATAAATTTAAATATGATAGAAAAGAGAAAAGAAATGTACATAATTACTCATCCTAGTATAATTTATTCTCCCTTGTTTTAACTACTGTGAAAGTCTTATAACAAAGGGTCCTATTAAAACGAACGTCACTTATAACACAGTTTCAAAAATAATAATAATGATAATAATAATAACAATAAAAGTAAATTTTATCTCAAAATATATTTGTGTATTATAAACTCACTCAGCACCAATGACAATTGTTAATTGAAGAAATAAGCAAGGAACAAATCAAGCAGAAATCAATTTTTTTTTTCGAACCACTCAAGTTTGTTTAATAATGTTCTGGAGATTACTGCAGTGCATACGCGGCAAATTGTTTGATTTCAACCTATGTTGAGGGCTATATTTTACTTGATATATAGGGCTATATATACGTTATAAAGGATTTTTATATGTAACTATTGTACTTTCATTATATGTTCAACCTTGCTGCATTAAGCCCGTTAAAATTATTTGTTATTAACCGTAATTTCTGGAAAGCGGACGATCATTAGTCCATTTTAGCCTGTTATAATGAGGTTCTAATGCTCCAAGTCCACTTAGAACCTCTCATTGTTTATTCGTATCCTTATAATTTCTTCTCCCTGGTTACTAGCGAGAAGTCTAAAATAGCAAAATGATTTCACTCTGACCTTTCTTTGGACGCGGCCTTGGTGCCGGTGGTAAATCCCGTTCTATCTCCTCCAATCCTCCGAGTGACGAAGACGCGTTCCCAGCAGAGCGGGAGGGCGCGTGGACACCGCTCTTCTTTTTCTTCAGCCTCCCACTGGGGATTGGTTGTCGTGTGTTAAGGGCGGCGGGCGACGGTGACGCCGCCAGAGGGGAGGCGGGCGATCGCGCCGCGCTGGTTGCGAGAGCCGGAGACGCCGGAGACGCGCACATCGAAGCCAACCATGCCAGCGACCCTTCCGCCACGCCGTCTTCTCCTCCAGGCGCCGCTTCCGCCGCCTCTTCCGCTCGGGTGGCGGCGGGCAGCGGCAGCGGGAGCTCAGGCGATGGCTTGCGTTTGGCGCTCATGCGGTAGCGACGACGTATGGCGATCGCGCGCGCACCGAACTCGTGGCTGGACGCGTGTTGACGCGGACGGCGTGCGCGTCACCCGGGCGACGGACGCTTGAAATATGCACGGTAGCGCCGGAGCGGAGTGGCATGCGGTGGGGGAGGAGTCGATGGCGCCGGCGCCTGAGGGGTCACGGGGGTGGGAGACTATGTTCGGAAGAACCGAAGAGAGAAAAGGAGAGAAAGATTCGCGTCAAACGCTCGAGATATGTTTGACGCAACAGGTTTGTGTCTTCTGTTTACGTCGAAGTTCTGTTTTTGTATGGCACGAACATTTAATTTTGATGGAAATAATCGCAATAGTTGCTTTAGGCAAATGTGTGTACATAACAATTCCGTAAATTATTGTCGTATTAATATCGAGGGTAGAAAATTTCTTGAAACTTAGATAAATATTTCTCATAGTGCCATAAAATAAATGAACAACTAAATCGTACATTGTCACAGAATTTGAACGGACGACTTGTTTATAAGTATCGGGGATATTATCAGTAAATTAATTCACATGCTATTATTTATTTTAATTACTGACATTCTAAGTAGTGTAAATTACAAGAAAAATATATTATAATACCTTCTCTCAATCACGTTCTCCCCGAATAGACCACTTAGATTCCTTGAATACTAAGCATTGGAACTAATAACTAGACCACTTATAAAAAACCAAGACAGACACCGAAGGAAATGAAATTTGAAGCCATACGATACTATTAAAGAATTTCTGCTAGCTTTTGTACGTAACAGATATTTATTTATTGAATACAGATTATGTCCACTTTATAGTCCCTGCATAAATCATTGGATTTAATAAACAGATTCATTAACAGTTCATGAAAATAGATTCAATAATTCTTCAATAAGGAAATATCACGAGTGCTCACGTGGGTCACACCTGTAGTTTAAACGTCATTAAACGCCAATAACTAATATTTAGTTTTGCATTCCTCGAAAGAAAAATATGAAAAAAAGTTTTCTAACAAAACATTTTCTGTACATTAATATGCCATCCTCACATCCCCTATAAGTTTTCGGTTGCATACTTCCTACGGCGGAGGAATTACAACAACCTAATGATTAAGTGGCAAATTAAATCTCTTATTTTTAGTTTCATTGTCAGTGGTATGTATTTCAATGTGACTCTGAAATACCGAAGAAACTAAGTCAAAATTTTGAGTTTCTTTCTCTTTTAGTTTCTTCTTCTTCTTCGCGTGGCGCTAAGGCTTTAAGATTCTAAATTCTGCACTCGCGTTCTCTATTTAAATATTTTCTAATATCAATGGCAATTTTGAAAGAAGCTACACAACAATCACAAAATTTACGCGAGTAAAACTGAGAGTACTGAGCTAGCTCATACTATGCATCATACAAAATATTTTTTGAAAACCATGTTCTGAAAAGAGAAAAAAGAATTCATTGACTGACAAAAATATACGTACATGAGGATAAAAAGAAAAATATACGAAGTTGTGTCAATGTATCGAAATTGTGCCTAACATCACTAAGACATTTAAAATCAACAAATAAATGAGTACGGTACGAATGATGATAAAATCGACTTCTCGGGGAAGAAAAGTAAAAATTAAAAACAGAATGTCTGACTCAATTCGTTACAAGAATTCACAATATTGAGGAAATGTTTACATTCATCATCGTCAAGAAGTAGTCAAGTCAATATGGAAGAGAAATTATCGTGTCACATCGAGAAATTACGTGCGCTTCAGGACAAATATATCGACCCGAATCTTCCATGCATGGAAACAGTCTCTCAAATGTTATATTTTCCTATTCATCAAAATACAGCGGACTCGCCGTTTCTCATTCATGAGACTACTAAACAATAAAAACCTTTAATATATTTAAAAGACTTTAAAATATCATTTTATTCGGATAATTTTTTATGTCCTCGCTTAAAGAACGAACATTAAACTATAGCAGAAAAAAATGTTTGATCTGTTACGTCCTAAAATGTATCAGATACGGATCATCAAGGATTTGCAGATTTAGTTAACAATTATATCCTCGAAATACTTACTTTGGATCCTTTTTAGATTTGTTTTCTATTTAATTCGAAGATTTTCACGTTTTCTATACATTGCACTGAGGTGTCAATAAAAAAAATGCTTCAAATAAAGCGAAATTAGTGAATAACGCCCAAAGCACTCATTTTTTAGGCATCTATATCACAAATATTAAGGTTGTTCAACAACAGCTTGAATTTTGTTGAATCTAATAATTGAATACATATGCACACGCATTTAAATCACATATGAAACATTTTTAACAATTTTTTAGGGAGAATATCATTACATAAATGCATATCACCCACAAAGTACGTTGACCATATTTATACCACACAGCTGTTGACACAAACCTATGAAAGTCTTAGAAGAGCTACTTTAATCCCTGCAATGCTCTATAATGTATTGCTCTATAATATTTCTTTTTACATTGTAGCTGATTCATCGGTACCCAAATACATTTAAAATCTTCTTAAGTTTTTTCTACAACAATGTGTATTTTTAATTTGTTTCCGGGTGCTGAAGATTATTTTACCTTTCCCCTTCAAAATAATTTAATGAAATTTATCTTTTATATATTAAAGTTTTAAATAACTTCACATTAATTTGAAAGTGGTCACATTAAGAAATAATTTAAAAAATCATCAGCACGTTTAAAGTTACTAAGAAATGTACCAAAGTTTTTTAATTTTTTTTAAACGTTTATACATATATTACCTAATATATTTGTACATACAATAGTCTACTTTAACATTGCTAAAAACGTAATGTCACTTACATTCGATGTGCGTCATTTATATCTGAGCGTCGAGAGATGTGTTTTTCAAGATACTAGCAGGGCACAGCACGAAACACCAAGTACAATTTTTATATTACCTCTTTCATTTTAAATCTAGAAATCTTCCCCAATTAAAATATTAATTCTAATAAATAATGAAAATAAATTTACAAATAAATATAATTATTTGAGATGGAAAAAAATTGGCCAAATCAACTTTTCTTAGCTCTTGGTGATATTTTTATTCTATTTTATTGTTCATTTTATCCGTTCTCAGGAGGATTTTACCGAGATCCCTATTTGAGACTTTGCCCCAACAAATTCGCTAGAGAATTTCACCCCCTAACACTCTTTGCTTCATCGCTAAGTAGTCGCTTAGCTCCCCCATGCAGCCATAATTATGTGCCGTCATTCGCAATATAATTCTTCTTTATGGGTCAAACTTGGGGCAATTTCCAATTTTCTTTTTTACATGGAGTAGTCAGACGGATCTTTTAAAAAATATGATTTTGCACGCAATTAGTTAAGAACTCGCAATGAAACAATTTTTGTTATAGTTTCAGGGCGTATCCAAGTGAGGTGCTTGCCGTTTTATTATAATAATGATAATTATACAATTTTTTGTAGGGGAACACAATTTTACGTACCTGAAAGTAAATTTATTATTAATGTTATAAAGATGTGCTATGAAATGTAGTAGGAAGACATTGAGACCGCTGTTATGCGCTGAAGGAAACATTGACAATGAGAACATGCGCGGCGAATTTTGTGCAGACGTTTTGGACTCCCATGTAAACTCACAATAATTGGCATAAAAATCAAACCTATAATTGACGCGAGTTAAATTTTCTATCTGGTTAGCGAATAGCACAAAAAGCGGAACAATTTACAATGTAACAGACAAAGCAATATTTCGATATTTTAATCTGAAGGTTTAATTGTTCGATTTTTAAATAAAAAATGTCAACAGTAAAGAGTTAACAGGTAGATATCGAATTTGTACTTCTAGTTTCAAATGTACTCTTGTCGCACTTTCAATCCATGTTCTAGGTATAAAACACCACCTAGAAGTCGATTAATTCATTTTTAACAAATAGACCAGAAAAATCAATATTGTGCATTAACCGATCTACCGTCAGATGAATAGAGTTGAAGTATTTACTCTCATCAAAAGCGAACTGTCTTCAGTTTATCACAGTAATGCGTTGAGCAGGTCAGCGTTTTAGTGGTCAATCGATTAGCTCGAGTAAAAGCGAAATATTTGTGGTTAGTCATTTGACCCTTCTTCTGTATAAGAGAAACTTCAACACTCAACTTTTGTTGTTCGCCAATTCATGAGTATAAGCTGGTCTTATGGCAAGTATAATCCCATTATAGGCCATCATGTGATTCAAAATAATGGTATTTTGTCTAATGGTGACTCAAGATCCCTTTAACGACCCTTGCAAATACCAAGGCGTTAGTGTGAAATATTTAACTCAAAATAAAACAATTCAGCAACTGTTACCCCAGAGTTTCTTACAGAATGAGTTGGAAAAATGAATTTTCATCTTGTGCATTAAAAACAAACATTAACGCATTTCAAATGGCAGTGATATATTTTTTCGTTTTTTTTATCCCACAATTAGCTAAAATAAATTTTGATAGCTTGAAAATTAGAATCAACATCAAAGAGGAACCCAAAAAATTACGTAAATGGAAGAATTTATTAAATTTATCAGACTATATGAGTTCTTAACTGAACACAAGACTGATTTTATCCACGAATTAATTCATATCAGATCTAAATACTATTCAACAAAAAATTCGTTCTTACACTTACCATCTTCATTAGTTTACGGAATAATTCGATTTGCATGTACTTGAAAATACCTCTTTCTTTACTGTGCGCGAATACACTTGTAATATTTCTTATTGCAGTGTACGTTTGCCTACAATAAAAATTAATGGATAGGAATTCCTAATAAACAACGCCCAGGTAATTACACTAGAAGTTGTAAATGAGGTAATTACACTCGAAGTTGTAAATTGACACACTGATATAGAACGAATTGTTGGTGAATGGTTTTCGAACAAAACGTTCCTGTTCTGTAGTTTTGTAAAATGAAGATGAAAATAAGTAGAATCTCCGCCCTTGACCACGTTATACACCTATGTAACTTTCATTGAAATAATGTACAAGAAAACTATTTTATATTGCAATCGTTCATAAACTATGTAATTTCTCCGTCGTCGTCTTACCCTCTTTTCAGTTCTCTAATTCTCAAACGTTTGCAAAAGGAGCGATGACGTAGTTATAAAATGTTAGTAGAATGCATAGTTTTATTTTGTATTGTACCTCAACTTAAAAACCATACAAACTTAAAATACTTGTTTTTTGAACGTGCGACCTTTACTTGTAGTCGTGCTAGAGGAGACATTTACAATCATTATGACCTTAGAAAAAGTTATTTGCCGAATAACAGTTCACGGGGTCCTCAAAAATTATGGGAAGTATATATAAACATTTTAGTACTGTCAAAGAAATAATAGAAAAAACACCACACGCTTGAAGAAGGTATCACACAATTGTGAGGTAATAACTTTGACAAAATGCGACACTCGGTCAGAGAGGGCCTCCAATTTTAGTACTAATGTCTGGACACCTCTACAAAATGCAAATGAATGTTATTTTCACCAAGGCAAAAAATAAGTTCTACCTTCTCCTTCCCAAGTACTCGCACATCGAGAGGGCAAATCCCCATCGATCGAAAGGCAACCAAGGGTCGTGACCGCACCTCGTATCGAGCGGCGACCACCGGCCAGTAGGCCTCCTAACTCCCCACCCTCTCTGATTTACCTACCACACCTCTCGCGTATCTAAACTCTCACAACCCCTTTCCACAACCGCCCACCGTCTAGGAGCGATAAATGTCGTTCGCAACACGCGGCTATTCTCCGTTGCCTTCTTACCCCAACTCGCTCGCTGTCTGCCTCAACGTGGCGCGGTCCAGTTCGTGACGGACCAAGAAAAGGTGGGAGGGGAGGGTCAGGCGAGCACGAAGGTGGAAAAGTACGGAAGAGAACGATGAAGGAACATTAATAATCCAGAGGGATACAGGCGCAGCCGAGGCCTCTCCGCCGGGTTTTAATCCAGGTATGATTTCACTTACATTATTTTAAATTTTTATACGTCTTTAAATCTGAAAATATTTTAAAATCTATTGAATAATTTTAATAGAAATCTTCGCGAATCTGAATACGAACCAACCTTATCAAATCATTTTAAGCAGCACTTTTCATCCTCATAAAACCTATTTCGTCCTCATAAAACCTACCGATGAATCAAGATACAAATATTTTATTGCAGTGTAATGTAAAGTATTGGGAAAATAAATATATATCACTTTTATTTGTAGATTAGTAATTCTATTATAATCCCACAACGTTTCGTCTACAGATTCTTCACTTCATCAGGCATCTCATAATATAAGCACGTTTACATGGATACATGGAATTCTGTACCAAAGTCATGTCAACATTTAGTAAACATAACATGACTCATTATACATATACTTATATTAACTGAATAATTACTACTGTACGAACAAAATAGCAGATAGTAAACAAGATTGAAAAAAGCACTTCTTAATTTCGACAACTTACCTACATTTACTGTAGATGAATTAAGTAAACCATTTTTGAGAAATATTGTCTCATATATTATTTTTCTCCTTACGGACGTCCTCAGAGTGGGTATTCACCTCCGAATCTTTTTACCGAAATTCAAATGAGATTTTTCTCTATTTACTTTTTTAAGCATTTCTAGTCATTAGATGCGCAACGAAAAGACAAAGCTTGAAGCTTTATCCAATATTTAATCACGATTATCCTGTGTGCGAACGGATTTATTGCTAGTTATCAATACAATGTGAAAGTATAGCACTCGGATAATTTGTCTAATATATCTTTTGTGTAACGTAACACCAAGATTTGAACATGCATATACAATATGTATACATAAAATTCGTTTAGTTTGCCTAGTATATCAAGCATTAGTAATCTACATTCAAATATCTGAACAATTTATTCGAATAACAACTTAATTGTTTAATATGATAATGAAAAAAAACCCGCCTGAAATATTCATTGGTGTAGAGTTATTAGTAACATAGTTATTATCTTATTTAGTAGAGGAATTCTTATGAAAACTGGTACAGAAAATAATTTCATTTTATCTTGAAAAATTGAAAGATTTTGTATAAAGATGGTTTATTCTATATGGTCGATGTAGATAGATCACATATTCTGTTTGCAAGATCGTAAGGCCAATACAACCTGGAAGATACACGGAAACAATATTTGAAGCGATATGCGATTATGAATTCTGAACTTCCTCGTGTCGTATTAATTAATTGATACACATTAAAGCATCTTTAATGGAATAATTATCTCTCCACATCTTACGAAGCAATATTTGAATTAGTGTAATTTATTACGTCAATGATGGCAATGATCACACAAGCGACAGAATAGTTCGTGACAATGCAGAGCAGAGAGCTGTCCCAGAAATAACGAATAAACACTTGTCACCCATCACATATCTCCTATTTTACAATTCAACAGGGCGAAAAAGTCGAAAGAAAGTTAAAAAGATAGGGCGTAGTTTTATTGCGTGAAATATGAAAATTTAAGACCCTCCAAGTTATTTGAAGTATCTAAGAGATGGTAAATTTTCTGCAACAAGCACTCAAAGAACGAAATTAGCAACTTTTCACGTTTTTCTTTTATCTAGAGACGCGAGTGTTGATCCTAGACAAGAAAGATCCTAAACAAGATATCGTACGTTTAAAACCGTTAATTAGTTATTGCAGAAAATTAGAATTATTGTTGTTTTGTTTTCTTGTAATAATTATTGCAAAGGGCATTTCATTTTTGTTTTTATAGATTTAAAAGAAAGTCCTTACAATAATATAACAATGCGCGATGTACGTTAATTAGTTGCTGAGATACGTTAAATTATTTATCCCGACATTTTTTGTAATCAATTGTCACATTACACCAAAAATTGTAATGTCTTAAACCAAGGTGGAAATTATTGGAAGACCCTACAGTTTGTCACCTTTTAATTTAGAAAGGATCGGTTGATAATAACATCCCTATTTTTAATATAATTTTTTGTACTAAAGAATTAAAGCTGAATCTTCCACTTGTAGTTGAGCGAATATTTAATTTTAACGTCATAAAGTCTGGTAAATTGCTCAAATATAGAAGAAAGAATATTATCCTACGACCAATAAGACACGAGTTAGCGATTTTAAAAAAAATCACAGGTTTTGATCATTACAAATAAGAGATTAGTTGAACGGTTTTCTATAAATCATACGTTGTATTTTTCGTTACCGGTAAATAATTACAGTAAAACTGTTGGACAAGTTTATTACGTGAACGGCGCTTAAAAGTGGTAGAAGAAACTGGTATTGTTTCTTGTTTTTTCATGCTTTATTACTGGTTGCGTGACGCTCCGCTTCAAAAAATGCCGTAACCCAGTAACCAAATTTAACTATTTTGGAAAAAATGGGCCAGCATAAAATAATAATAATTGCATTTACAGTAGTAAAAAAGTTGCGAAATTTGTCATAAATAATTTTTATTTCAAAATATACTTTTTTGTGTAGATTTTGAGAAAAATTTATTTTAACGAAAAACTCTTCAAATAAATAATGTTTATCAAAAAATACAAAATCTTGCATTCCACTTTCCTTTTTTGCTGGAATCTATGTTTAGCCTGTAAAATTGTAATATTTACATGAGTTTTATTGCTCAACTTCTTTTAATTTCTTTTTTAATTGAACAATTTATTTTAACAATTTGGCACTGATTTATCACAAAATTACTATTGGTAACAAATAATGCAACTTTTTAACTATAGAATGCCCTTCGGTAATAAACAAAGGCTCAGTGACTTTTTGATAAAAAAATCCTTCAAGAAACGTGGAGGGTCTTAGATTTTCGTATTTTACACGCTAAAACTATACACGCTTTAAGCTAAAACTTTACACGCTAAAACAAATTCTTAAAACATTTTCGACTTCATCATTGGGTACGTAAATGCCTGATTTAAATATCAAGGGCGCACCGTCCCAGTGTGTCACTGAACATTTAACAGTTATAGGCATACTTCAGATGATTGACCGATTTCTACACTAGTATCGTGAGAACCAAATAATGTTGAACTAAACTTTTTTACGGGTCGTTATGTCTAAATTTGGAGAGACCTGTACAAGATGCGGAAGAGACATGAAAAAACATTAAGTAAAAAATTACATTATCTTAAACTATGTAATAAATGAAACATCTTCCAAGGGGCCACTCAATTTAACTGGTTATTTCAGAGACATCTGATTATTTCTGAGATAAAATTCCAGGGGATTTAGCTTGATAAAATTCCAGGGGCTGAAGAACACAATATAATTGTTTCTGATTATTACTAAAGAATGATGATCGAAATATGTTCTTAATTTCACAGTTTTGGAATCAATGGCCTCATAATTACAACAAAAGTCATATTCTTATAATAGGTAATGTACGAAATCTCATTTGCCTAAGTTTTCAGTTGAGGGAACCATGTAAAGGTATTAATTTACTTTAAATTATTATTTATTTTATTATTATTATTATAAATCTACTAGTGAACATATCCATATTAAGGAAAAAACACCGAAGAGTGGGGTGTACATAGAACTAATTTCAAAACGACCATTATCAAAGCGAATTTGGTGATTGTACAGACCATTGGGTAGAGTGGGACAAATGGATATCTAAGACGTGGTCTGGGCTTTTAGAAGACGCTGCTTGAAACTTCGACTTCGCTTGCTAAAACGAGGTTAGGACGTCATTTTGAAGCCATGGCTCCAGCCGTGGCTCGAAAAGTCCAGACATCGGCTGAGGTAAACCTCGTCTCGTTGCTGAGCGATTTGAGGTTAAAGTCTCCTCAAATGTTTGAAGTGTAGAACGCTACATAGAAAAAAAGTAATAACAGAAACATTAGAACAACGAGTAAAAATAGCGAAGTATATTGATATTCGAAGTGAAATGCCATAGACATTGCTGTATTTTAATCGGCATTTCTACTGATGGAAGAAATTCACTGAATGCAGACAGGCTGGAAACGATTGATATGGTTTCTTCTACCATAAAGCATCATAGCATTATCAATGGTTATATTTATTTTCAGATTTAGTGCAACTAATACATTCCACTCAGTGGAGGATTATTAAATTGTGTTGTTGAGGATTTAATTTGTCTGGTGAGGAGACAAAATTTCAAACGAAACAAAAATGTTTATCTCACAACTACGAGCATGCTACAATAAAACTTTGCAGAATTGTACAGATACATATCCACAAAGATAATTTTTAATTTAATAACATAGCACTACCAATCTCGAGCATGTTTTGTAAAAAGATGTATCATTGTAAATAAATGTATTGTCTGAAATTATCTTAAATAACTTACTTAACTTAAATAACTTATCTTAATAAAAATAGACAATAAATATGGAGAATAATGATCACCATAAAAACAGTACCATGTTTCCTACTACCTTTAATATCGACTTGCGACGCAATGTCGTCTAGTTCCTTTTGTAGATTCGATGCGTTTCTGCACTTAATTCCTGTCGAAAACAATTGAGGCTTGCGACGTTGCCGAGCATGATTCCCGAAGACACGTCTTGAAGTCGCGGTCTAGCCAGACCACGCTGAAACCTAGAAATCGAATTTGCGCCATGGCTCGAACCGAGGTTTAAAACCGCGTCTCGAAACCGCAGTTTAAACTATGTCTTAGAAATTACCACACGAGTCGCACTTTAAAGTTTTTCACGTGTTTGAGTCTGAAAATTCTTAGAGTACTCAAATACGACTGTTAAGAGTCTGAACATAGTACTGATAGAGAACCAACGATGAACTTAATGTAGAAAATCATGTTCTCGTCTTGTATCCAAAAATAATACTCATGTTCGCTACGTCACAGCGTTTCCGGAGACAAATGCAACGGCCTTCTACCTCGGTAGCCATGACACAATACGAAATAACGTTTCAACTGGATGATGGGTCAAGACCATGGATGGACCATCATGTTATAACGACACCTCCATTTCATAACATAGCTATACGTAAAGAACTGGTTTAACTTTCCTACCCTGAGAGTAGTAAATAACGGACTGCGTCCCGTAAACAAGATATTGCAGCTCAAATTTATTAATACAATTGTAATAATTTGTTAATCATTGACAAATTCGTGTTTTAAAGATATTACTATTTCATAACCTGAGAAAGCGATTTAATTAAGTTATAACACGTAAAAGTGATTCAAGGTTGAATCACACCAAGCATTCTTCCCGCCCAAAGCTAACACACTGTACAATAGTAAATTGTCTCCATTACGCAAAATGTTTGAAATTTTGCATTATTTTATGGAAACTCGGAAAACAAAAAATCTTTATTTTAAGTTTGGTATTAACAACAGTTCAAGATTTCTTGGAGAAGTCCTATAATTATCCCGTATGCTCATAAATAGTGTATGATACACAGTTGTGTTTTTCAATGACGTCAGTAAAATCGATTTTCAGAGCGTGCATTGAGTGCAGACCTCATCTTAATCTAATCAAATATGCATGGAGCGTCCTTACAAGCAGCGAGAAGTGGTAGTAAAGGTTAAGGTGAAGGTGAAATGCCACCAGTGAGGAAAACAGGCGAACGTTTAAGTATTGTAAAGAACATTCCGAGCCATATGTCCTTTGGTAATTGAAAATAATTCGTTCGATTCACTAGTCAAAATTTTACTTATGTAGTTTCGTTACTTGATTACAAACTCGTTCCGTTCCAAGAAGTAAGAAAATAAGTGTTAATTTAGAACTTGAGAGAGATAAATAGTATTTTTTTTCAAAGAATACCTTTATGTAATCCTTTTTTTTCAGCATTAATTTATTTTCAATAAACTCTCGTAGAAATAAGAATACTTAAAACGATATAACTCTTAAATTGTTTCGAATAAGTTTCTTAATTAAGAAAAAACTTAAAATAATATCCATTGTTTAACTATCTATTGCAAAGAAAATTTATAAGCAAATTCATCTATTTCTCGTTTGTTGCAAGCAACCGAAAAAGTTTCTTTTATAAATGTTATTCATTTTTATATTTTGCTATACATGTATGAATAAAAAATAAAATCGAAAGAAGAAGCAGAAACATTTATCTTAAAAGATAAATGTCAGGCAAGTTGCAAATATATTTTTGGTGAAGTGCATCAAAAATTTAGATATCTAGCTCATTTTGCTCAACATTCTTGTAAAATATTCTAAACTCATTTTATTTTCCATATTTCTCTACTTTCGTGATATTAAATTTTCACTTTTGCTGCTAATTTCAAAAATTAAATACCTACAAAAATGTACATAACTTTCAGAATTGTATGCTAATATGCGAGTGATTAAGAATTATTTTGAAATCAAGGCAGAAGGAAAATTCATCGTATACAGAAAACTTAACAAACAAAGCGCGAAGTTAAGTCCTTTGAATTCTTTAGTTTTCATTTCCTTTTTAGGTCATGGACTTGAAACAAAAGTTCTTCACAGCCTTTATATAATTTTGCTTCTACGATTCGGTTACGAAGATTATTTGTATTGTCCGCCTCACATAACGCAATTCAACTCTTTGGACATATTAGTAAGCTTCATAGTATAAGGTCAAGTGAGTGTAGATTCATATTTACTAGTTGGTAGCCAATTCTGATTGTCTTTCTGATCTTGTAATTCATTCATATAATAAATTTAATAATAAATTTATTGTCAAAAAAGCAGTACAAACTACTTATGACCACGTGGAGGACAATAANAAAAAACTAATTTACTCTCCGGAAGCAAGCAAGGGACCATCCCATCAATTCCGATCAAGGGCCCTAAGGCAGAGGCGGATTCAAAAATTTCAGCATAAATTCCTAGATAAGATAAAAAGTTAGCTGCAAGTTATAATACTAATAGAATGTCAATATGTTTATAATTTAACACAAAAAATTTATTTTACATGTACAAATTATTATCAAACAGTAGATTATTCTGAATATAGTGTTTAAAAATCATAAGAAATGAAATAACACTAAATTCATGATTATTGTTACAATAAACATGCCCCTAGACAAAGACTAGAGAACCTGTATAAGAAATCTGCCTCTACCAGCAGGAAAACTGGAGCAAAACTCAGGCCAGGATGGGGCTACAGAATTAATGTACACAACTGTGCTAAAGTTGAGTATACATAAAGCTAAATTAATATGAATCGTAAGACACAACAATCATGCAAGAAAACATTTCGTGAAATGGTTATAACTTATTTTAAAAATACTATAACAATGGCATGATAAAGTACAAGACGGATTTAACTTTTATTAAAATCAATAAATTATTTCTCTCACCTATCTTTAATACTCAAATTTGGAATTCTTTCCAAAGATTTGTACGTATGAAATAAAAATCTGATACATTATGTACTAGAGATGCCTCTACCTGATGCTCTCCATTTAAAATATTTGGATTAAGAACTTGCTTAAAAAACTTCTCTAAAAAATCACTTTTAATTAATTAAATATCTGAAGTGGAAAATTGTACACCTAAACACTGTTGTAAAAACATCAGTTAGCCTTTTTTTTTTTTCCATTGTTCTCCTCGATTGGATGCTCACATTATATGTCAACACCCACTAAGCCAAAGTGTCTCTTCAATATTATCTATAAAAAGAAAAATAATACTGCAGAAAACACGAAATACTCAAATAAGAAAATAAATAAATTCGTTATTGCTTACAGTATCGCATATGCTACACAGAAATGAACATGGCTGTAAGTGAATCTATAAAAATCAAACTTAAATAGCTCATAACATTTTCAAACAAAAGGCATAAGCAAAATAAAAAATGCTCCAGAAAAGACATCAGTTAAAGAGTGAAGAATGCTGGATTCTGTTAAATAAGACTTCACACATTCCTAAATGTAAGCATGCTTCAGATCCATAATTTATTAAAAGGTTTTGAAGGTTTGTGTAAAAACCTAGAATCCTTGAAACATGTGAAAACCTGGAATCATTCTACCATATGAGATGGTTGTAATACTGCATGCTATGTTTATTAGGGTGGGTTGCAAAAATTCAAATTTTTATTTTCAAGTCATAATACTGCAGAAAATTTGTGAATTAGGGAGACTAGAAAAAGGGTAAAAGAAGAAATAAAATTGGTTCATATCTTCCAGTTGTGAATCTGCTCTAAAATTTACATTTTTACGATAATTTTAACATTTTTAATTAGCATTTTATCAAATGCAATAGTTCAAATTCTGATGTACTAGAACCACAGAAAATAATGTTTCAATATTCTTGAAATCCATCAACATCTTCCGATTGTGCATTACCTTCAAAGTTAATGAAATTTTGAAAAAATATTACAAATTCTTGTCCCACGTTATATTAAATCTACTCATAAACATATTTAATACTTCTTTATCGAAAGGGGGGTTTCCTAACATATTTAAGAGAGCTAAAGTGAAACCGTTATACAAGAAAGGAAACAAACACAATGTCGGTAATTATTTCTCTACTATCCACTTTCTCAAAAATCCTTGAAAAATTGTTCTATAAGCATCATCTAGATTTTCTATCAAAAAATAACATTCTCTCTGACGATCAACACGGATTTCGGAAATCCTTTTCCACCACCAGCGCCATATTTTCTTTCTTAAGCATGTTACCACTTCTCTTGACCATGGAGAAAATCCTCAGGGTGTTTTTCTTGATTTATCTAAAGCATTCGATGTCACTGATCACGAAATTCTCCTTTCAAAATTACAATCTTTTAGCATTCGTGGACTTGCGCATCAGTGGCTGACTTCCTACTTAAAAGATAGATACCAAAAGGTCGAAATATCATGTACTAAAAATAAAGTACTTCAGCATTGCCTTTCAGAAACAAAGTCACAAACTCGCGGAGTTCCCCAATGTTCCATTCTCGGATCTATACTCTTTTTGTTGTATGTGAACGACATGTCGTCTTCCACACAAGATTGCGAAATGGTTATTTTTGCCGATGACACTAATCAACTATGTAAACGCCAATGCTCAAAAAGTTTTGTCTAACCTCTCGGTTTGGTTCCATGCAAATCCCATTACGGCTAGGGTATCTTTCATTTTCCTACCTCGCCCCAGGGGACTAACATCTAGTAAGTACGTGTTTGGCAAACACGGGGCCCCGAGCTGAGTCTGGCATTGCTTCCACTTGCTTGTGCCATGCTCCTTCCTTTCTCTTTTCTGACCTTCCTTGGTCACCTCTTGTTCTTTTCGATCCCGACGCTACTAGGTTGCGAGGGCTAGGGTATCGTTCATTTTCTTCTTTCCTCTTCTTCTTCTTTTTTTTAAAGTTATTAAGTAAAGTCGTGAGATATGGCGGGATTTGAGTTTTGAGTTGTATTTCAGGAGGGTTTTTAGTGGGTATGGCTGAGTCATTCGGCGAGTCCCACACGCGGGGAGAGTCATGTTGGCTCTCCCTAGTGCGTAACTGCATTTTCCCTACCTGTACAAGTTTTCAGGGCTCTAATGACCTTTGATGTTGACGAGCCCTAAAGCCCCACAAAAAAAAAAAAATCCATGCAAATCGCCTCATTTTAAACTCTGACAAAACAATGTCAATGTCATTTCACAATAGTATTACAAAATCAGGTTTCTCTTTTATTCAATGGAACACAATTAAAAACTCTTACTAATACAAAGTTTTTAGGTCTTCATATCCAAGACTATGTCAAATGGAATTGTCACGTTGACAATCTTAATTCCAAATTAAGTAAATTGATACGCATTACGAATCTTAGTTCATACGGTTAGTCCACATTTTTCCCGTTGCGTATGTGTTGCAAATGTGTACTCCATTTACGATACGGCGTCATCTTCTGGGGCAATTCCGAGCAGAGCGTCCAAACTTTCAGAATTCAAAAGAAGATTGTTCGGATAATTTGTAAATCTCACCCCCGAATCTCTTGTAAACCTTTATTCAAGGAATGAAATGTTTTAACTTTTACCTGCATTTAAATTTATGAAACTGTCGTAAATTACTGAAGCACCACCTTCTTTCATACAAAACAGTTTTGTTCACAATATTAGCAAAATGAATAATATTAATCGTCCGAGAGAGTCAACCGCGCTTTTGCAAAAAGGATCTTATCATTCGGGAGTCGTTCTATATAATTCTCTATCCAAAAATATATAAGATATTATGAAAAATTGAATCTCTTCAAATCCGCGGTTAAAAACTACCTCCTCACCAGTTCTTCTATAATGTAAGAATTTATTGATTTTAATAAAAGTTAAATCCGTCTTGTACTTTATCCTGCCATTGTTATAGTATTTGTAAAATAAGTTATAACCATTTCAAAAACTGTTTTCTTGCATGATTGTTGTGTCTTACGATTCATATTAATTTAGTTTTATGTATACTCAACTTTAGCACAGTTGTGTACATTAATTCTGTAGCCCCATCCTGGCCTGGGTTTTGCTCCAGTTTTCCTGCTAGTAGAGGCAGATTTCTTATACAGGTTCTCTAGTCTTTGTCTAGGGGCATGTTTATTGTAACAATGATCATGAATTTAGTGTTATTTCATTTCTTATGATTTTTAAACACTATATTCAGAATAATCTATAGTTTGATAATAATTTGTACATGTAAAATAAATTTTTTTTGTGTGTTAAATTACAAACATATTGACATTCTATTAGCATTATAACTCATAGCTAACTCTTTATCTTATCTAGGAATTTATGCTGAAATTTTTGAATCCGCCTCTGCCTTAGGACCCTTGATCGGAATTGTTGGGATGGTCCCTTGCTTGCTTCTGGAGAGTAAATTAGTTTATTGTCCTCCACGTGGTCATAAGTAGTTTGTACTGCTTTTCTGACAATAAATTTATTTATTAATTAAATTGAATCTCTTCAAATCCACTGTTAGAAGCTTCCTTCTGCACCAGTGCTTCTACACTGCAAAATAATTTATTGATTTTAATAAAGCAGTCTTATACTTTATCACGCAATTGTTGTAGTACCTTCAAAATATCTGACAACAATTTCAAAACTATTTTCCTGAGTTTGATTTGGATTTGTCAACCACTCAGAATGACTCTGCTGTCCAGGACAACCATATCTAACTTCACTCATAAATCAGATTTCTAAGTACCTTCAGCTAATAATTAGTGAAAACGGATATGTTCAATTGATCTTCATGAGTTTATTGGTCTTGATGACTCTTCATACAAAAACGTAGCTTTTTCAATAATAATATGTTTGTAAATATTATTAATGGTCTAAAATAATTTGTTTTTAAACATTTAACCATGTATTTAATAAAGAATACCAAAAATGCATGGAAGTTGTATTTTTTCCCTTGAACTGTAATCTACCTTTATTTGTAATTTTTTTTTTCAAAATCTCATTAACTTCGAAGGTAATGCGAAACCTGAAGATGATGGGTTTCAATAAAATTGAAACATAATTTTCTGTGGTTCTAATACAGTCAGAATTTGAACTATTACATTAGAGAAAAGGCTAAATAAAAAATGTTAAAAAATTGTCATAAAAATGTGAATTTTCCCAAATTTCAGCAAATTTTAGAGCACATGCACGACCAGAAGATATGAACAGATTTTATTTCTTTTTTTACCCGTTTTTAGTCTGCCTAATTTGCAACTTTTCCACAGTATTATGACTTGAAAAGAGAATTTTGAATTTTTTAAACCCACCCTAATGTTTATTAAATAAGTGTTCAACAACAAAGTTTGCACCAGGTCTACTTTGATTTCTGTAATGCAGCAACTCAGACAACATTTTTTAGGTTTTCTCTGGGGAAGGTGCCCGACTTATTTCCTTCCTACCCTCTTCCATTCCCCATTAGGTAATCTAAACATTAAGAGCAAATAATATGGATTTTAAGGAACCTGTTTTAGGTTTCTTTTCAGCAAGATTATTCCTGCATCCAGCTGATATTTAAAATAATGAACAATTTGAATAAAAAATGCATTAACTGAATACTTGAACTATTTTTAACTACAAACATCACCACTTCTGATAAAAAAACAAAACAAACATTCAATGAAAATGGAAAATTTCATAAATTAACTATGAAAGATAACAAAGAGTCTCCTTCTGAATTACATAATGCAAAAGCTTTTTCAACCACATATAAAATACAGTAAAATGAATTATGTATAATAAAGCAATTTGTGTTTTTAAAATATCAGACAAATCTATTTGAAAATTGGATAGCATATTTTATATTAAGAAAATAGTGATAAATTTACAGAGGAAGATGAAAACATAAAAATATTGAATAAGGTGAAATGAATAAGAGACAGGGAGCAAACTGGAAGTACCTGAACATAGGGATTTTGTAGTTAATGAGATGAGTAGCAAAAATGAAATGGAGGTGTGAGAATGTAGTGTAGTGTTTCAATGCATGCATTGCACTCTCCACAAGAAAGAGAGCAGACTCAACTGAAGAAAGGTAATGCGATGGGCTCTTTAGATAAATTAAACAAATTTCGGAGAGTTTTAGGTGCCTGAAATGTAATTTGGATTCAAAGTTGGGTTTAAAAAAAATGTTTTTGTGATAGATGTATAAATGATGTAGAAATATATATGCAATGGAGTATTTTGCTGTGTAGTCTTTGTGGTACATGGGTGATAGAGCAGTGATATTATTGAGCAGAATTTTGTGACATATCTTTAGAATAATATTGTCTATTAGCTTAGTGTTGTATCTGTTGTTGATAAATAAATAAATAAATTTATTGTCAAAAAACAGTACAAACTGCGTATGACCACGTGGAGGGAAAAAAAACTAATTTACTCTCCGGAAGCAAGCAAGGGACCATCCCATCAATTCCGATCAAGGGCCCTAAGGCAGAGGCGGATTCAAAAAATTCAGCAAAAATTCCTAGATAAGATAAAAAGTTAGCTGCGAGTTATAATACTAATAGAATGTCAATATGTTTGTAATTTTAAGCAAAAAATTACATGTAAGTTATTATCGAACTATAGATTATTCTGAGTATAGTGCTTAAAAATCAAAAGAATTGAAATAACACTAAATTCACGATTTATTGCTACAATAGACCTGCCCCTAGACAAAGCCTAGAGGACCTGTATGATAAATCCGCCTCTACCCGAAGGAAAACCGGAGAAAAACCCGGGCCAGGATGGGGCTACAGAATTTATGTACACAAACGTGCCAATGTTGAGTACACATAAAACTAAATTAATATGAGCCATAAGACAACACAATCATGCAAGAAAATAGTTTTTGAAATTGTTATAAGTTGTTTAAAAAGTACTACAGCAATGGCGTGATAAAGCACAAGACGAATTTAACTTTTGTTAAAATCAATAAATTCTTTTACAGTGTAGAAGCACTGGTGCAGGAGGTAGTTTTTAACCGCGGATTTGAAGATATTCAATTTCATAATATCTTTTATATTCTTGGGCAGGGAATTATATAGAACGATTCCCGAATGGTATGGTCCCTTTTGGCAAAGAGTGGTTGACACTCTAGGGCGATGAATATTACTACTATTGCGTGTATAGTGTTCGTGAACGAGACTGTTTCGTATAAAGCAAGGGTGGCACTTCAGTAATTCGGACTTAACAAACACGACTGTTTCATAAATATAAATGCAGGGAAGTGTTAATATATTTAATTCCTTGAATAAAGGTTTACAAGAGTTTCGGGGGTGAGATTTACAAATTATCCGAACTATCCTCTTCTGAATTCTGAAAGTTTGAATACTCTGACCGGAATTACCCCAGAAGGTAATGCCGTAACGTAAATGGGAGTAAACGTTTGCAAAATATACGCAACGGGAAATACGTGGACTAACTGCGTTAACTAAGATTCGGAATGCGTAACACAATTTGCTTAATTGGGAATTAAGATTGTCAATGTGACAATTCCATTTGAGGTTGTCTTGAATATGGAGACCTAAGAATTTTGTATTTGTAACAGTTTTTAATTGTGTTCCGTTTAAAGAAAGAGAAACCTGGGGTAAAGATTTTGTGATACTATTGTGAAATGACATAGACACTGTTTTGTCAGTGTTTACAATGAGACGATTTGCATGGAACCAAGTCGAAAGGTTAGACAAAACTTTTTGAGCATTGGCGTGTTTACATAGTAAATTAGTGTCATCAGCAAAAAGAACCATTTTGCAATCTGATGTGGATGATGACATGTCGTTCACATACAATAAAAAGAGTATAGGGCCGAGAATTGATCCTTGGGGTACTCCGCAAGTAAGTGGCTTTGTTTCTGAAAGACAACGCTCAAGTATTTTATTTTTAGTATAGGATATTTCTACTTGTTGATATCTATCTTTTAAATAAGAAGTTAGCCATTGATGTGGAAGTCCACGAATGCCTAAAGAATGCAATTTGGTAAGGAGAATTCCGTGATCGATGACATCGAATGCTTTGGATAAGTCAAGAAAAACACCCTGAGGATTTTCTCCACTGTCTAGAGATGTGGTAACATCGTTTAAGAAGGAAAATATGGCGCTTGTAGTGGAAAAGGATTTCCTAAAACCGTGTTGATCGTCAGAGAGAATGTTATATTTTGATAAAAAATCTAGAAGACGCTTATAGAACAATTTTTCTAGGATTTTTGAGAAAGTGGGTAGTAGAGATATTGGTCGGTAATTTCCAATATTAAGTTTGTTTCCTTTCTTGTGTAAAGGTTTCACTTTAGCTCTCTTAAATATATTGGGAAACACCCCTTCCGATAAAGAACTATTAAAAATATTTACGAGTGGATTTAATATAGCGTGGGACGAAGATTTAACAATAAACTCAGGTATATCATCTATGCCTCGTGAAAATTTGTTTTTTAAGGAGCTGATGATTCCCATGACTTCACTGGCGTTAGTTTCGGAAGTGAACATAGAATTGGGTATGTGGGTGGTAATAATTGGAGGACATTGATTTGGATATATTGAGTTCGTTATTTTACCAACTTCTGAGAAGTGAGAATTAAACAAACTTGCGATGTCCTGAGGATTTGACACGATCTTGCCATCGTTTAGTAAAGAAACATTTTCTTCGCGATTTTCAGAAGTTGACGTGTAATTGTTAACAATATTCCACATGGCTTTCATCCGGTTGTTCGATTTTAGTATATGCCTGTCGTTTTCCATAACTTTAGCTGCATAGACTACTTTTCGGAGAATAGTCTTATATTTACGAAAATAATTATGGAATTCGGGTGGCTGGTTATAGCGTTTTGAAAGATAATATAAACGGCGTTTGTTTTTTGAAGAAATTCTTATCCCTAGGGTGATCCATCTATTGTATTTTTTTGTGTTAATTAACTTGCGTTTTATGGGAAAACTAGAGTTGTAATGTTTTAGGAATGTTGAGATAAATACATTGAATTTGTCGTCGGTGTTTTGGCAACTGTAAACATCTTTCCATGTTTCTTCACGCAAATAATTTACGAATATGGATTTATTTATGTCATTAAACTCTCTTGTAAATTTGTAAAGGATTTTAAGCGGTTTTAGTTTATTATTAATAGTCAATACTTGAGCAAGGTGATCACTGTATCCGGCGATAAACACTTCAGAGAGATACGAGATTCCATTGTTGACTATAATTTGAGTTAGCAATGTTTGAGATGAGCCGGCGAGGCGAGTGGGGTCATTTATCGTAGTAATAAGGTTGAAGGAGTCGATAGATACTTGCTTAATGGTTTTTATTTCCATGAAGGAGTGAAAGTGGAATTATGAATAGTTTTTGAATCATGGAATAGAATGCAACATGCTTATGTGAGAAAGAATGAATACAGTTGTGTGTGATGTCGGTGTTTCTAAAGAAATTAAATTCATGTTTTTCTTTATCTAAAATATTTAGTGATTTACCTTTTTTCTGAAGTTCAGTCATGAAATGGATGTTAGGATGAATGGAGTTAAGGTATTGTGTAATTTTTTCAAGTTGTCGTGTTGTATCTTCCAGAGGATAAGTATATCATCAACGTATACCAACAAACGAAATTTTTGAGGAATGTGTGTCCTGAATCAAAGGTGTAACGTTTGAAATTATCCATGAAATCTGCTAGTAATGGGTATTGTGGAGATCACATGGGTAGACCAGAATTTTGCAAGAATAATTTACTGTCAAATTTAAAATAGTTTGTGTTGAGGCATAGACATATAAGATGGTTTAAGATACAGTTCTAACAGGTAGAGGATGTGTTGACTTGTTAATATTGTCTTGAACAAGTATCTTAAAGTTATTTAAAAGAATGTTAGGGAAAAGGTAATTTACATCAAATGAAATGAGTTTCCATTCATGGGGACATGAAAATATTTGATTTTTTGGCTAGATCTGTTTAACTTTAAACTGGCAAAACTGGCACAAGGAAGTCTTTGTTGAGTTTGTGTGCAAGTCTATGAGTGAGTGAGTGGGAATAAGAAAATACTGTAATAGTTGATTTTTTAATTTAGGGTGACCACATAATCTGGGGAGGAAGTGGATTCATGGGAAGAACTTCCTAGGGTGTGAAACTGTGATTCATTGAGTTCATTCTTAAAGAGAGCCAAGAGTTTATTAGTTGGATCATGTTATTTTATCATCACTGATGAAATAATAGATTCTATTTTTTGTAAATCTGGAGGTCAAATATTAATGCGCATTTCGCTTTGTCAGCTCCTGAGATAATCAAATTTTCATATTATTGTCGTTTTCCGGGCTATTAAGCCGGGGTCCACTGCTATTTCTTCTAGACGTTTCGGCGGCTACTGCGGCTGCCATCTTCAGTAGGGGCGTCGTGGGCGTAGTGTCTCCCTCGGCGTCCCTGCTCCAACTAGTAACCCGGCCGGAGACCCCCGGCTACTTATAGGGCGCGGTGACGTCGGGGTCGTTTCTGATTGGCTCGCTTCTCCGAAGTGCTGTGATTGGTTCGCTTCGCCAAACTGCTGCTGCGATTGGCTGGTGGAATTATTAGGGAAAGAAAGGGGTTTTATATGTCGATTTCGAAGAACAGAGTACCAAGCCCTTTTGATTTTTAAGGTTTCTTCCTTCTTGTTAAAATTGTTTTTATGTTTCAAAATCTCAATGGCTTCCCGATGAATTCTGGAATAATAGTGGGTGGAGGAAGAAATAATTTCAGTATGATTGAACTGAATGTCATGGTTTTTCAGCCAGGCATCTTCTGCAACCGCCCATTTTTCCACCTGTCCCAACTTACAATTCCTTGATAGCCCGAAAAATGACAATAATATTAATGACACCGGCCGTGAAAGCTTACATTTATATAATCAAATTTTCATTTAACACTTTTGCTTTAGGAGAAAACAAAACTTGTGTCCCTGTTTGGATGTGAAGAGCTTTGTATGTGCCATTCAATACGTTGAGTGAATGTATGACTTAACTCATCATCTTTAGGAAGTTTTAAAATAATGTTGTCAGTTTTGAAAGAATGAATACAAATATTCTTAATGTCGGATGAACTAGGTGAATGAAAAGGTGAAAATTAAGACCTTTTTTGAGAAGATCTTATTCTTGTGCTTTTTTAAAGGTTATTCAACCTAGGAAGGAATGAAATGTGGGAAGGAGTGAACACTGAGGTTGGGTAGATTTATTGTATTCAGATAGACAGTTCAGTTTTCTCACCTGTGATCATCGATGGTGAAGGCAAATGTTGAATATGCGACTTCTGATGACATCATAGGTGAAGTCCCACTCATGTCGGGTGTATGTAATATCTCCATGTATGAGTTGAGAGCTGATACCTGACTCCTTACCATCGTTCCAATTCATGAAGCAACTAAGTTTTCTTCCCTGCTTCAATAACACGGCTGCTTCACAATTCGAAGAAATGCTTTCAGCATTAAATAATTCAGAAAGAGATACTATGTTTTCCTCATTTATTTAAAAATATATTACATCCAGAATTTTTTGATTTATTTAAAAAAAGCAAATTTTCAAAGAACGTAGCACACAATTAAAGGATAACCCATAAGAAAGGAGCTAACTCAGAGAAAGGCACTCTAAAAAACTAAAGTTAACTCATAATGGCAAAAAAGGGATATAACTGGTTTTGAAACGAGATGACTCAATTAATACTTCAGTTAATAAAGTCTGAATTCATTTTAAGGTATCAGTTGTTTGAAAACAAAGTACACAATGTCTAAATATTATTTTCTACCACAAATATATCTTCAACAACATTACATTAGGCACTTTCATGTGAGAACAATTCTTAAGATTATTAACCTACATCAATGCAACCAAGCCTAATTCAATTATCTTAAACCCACTACCCCAATATGACTGTACATTTTACAATACAAAATGCTATATATAGAAGTTACAATACAAAAAAAAATACCCTCTGAAGCATTGTGGATTAAAGGTTGATAGCACTTGCATGCAAAATTAATTTCTGTCCCATTAAACAATTAATAATATTACACTTTCACAAACATTGAAGACAAAATTAAACAATATAATTTATAACAATAAATACTTTGAATATATACATACTAACACAACCAAGAAATATAATATAAAAAGAATATAATATAAAAAAAAGAAGTTCCATTAAAAAAATTATGTAATACTATTACGTCCTTCCAATATTAAAATATCATTTGTGCTCACATATTATTATCACTCACAATAATGAATCTCATCATATATCCATAGTGACATTTACGAAACTTTGTTCTGGAGATGTTTGAGATTAATTCTGTACACTAAAATTGATAAAATACAATGTAAAAAGGCATCATTTTAACACAAATTAACATACATTCATAAAACAGCCTTATGTCATTAATATACAATTTATCATACTTGCCTGACAACTCATTTCCATTAAAAAACAACAACTAATAGCGAATAGCTCAGACTAAGAAATATTGACATATAAACATAAATAAAATGTATAGGATTAGTTTCCCATTAATTATACAAATGATTTGTACTCTAAAGGTTAGAGACATTTCTATTCCACAGTCTCGCTTTAAAACTGAAACAGTGAATGCCCACCAGATTCTTGAATGAATATGAATGTCTATTAATATGTTATCCCATTCACATTGAAACCAGCAGAAGTGAAAACTGCCTGAACTGGCACGGGCTGCAATCCATATGGATTTGTTCCATTATTTTGAGATTGTGAGATGGCTGTAGCAGGTACTGGTACAGCTGATACAGGAAGCTGGATATGAACAGGCATAGCAGTTGCAGTAGCAGTGGAAGTACCACCACCGGCAGTTCCTCCAGTAGATCCAGGAGCAGGAGCTAGTTGCAAATACTGGGTGGATACAGCTCCTAAATTCAGGTTTAAATCATCCACTACTGGTGTTAGTTGCAAAGTATCTGCAACTGTCAAAATTGTACTCGGAAGAAGTGTTGTTTGTCCACCATGGGCAACTTGACTTCCATCCAACTGCACCAGAATACGAGAAGATGGGTCTCCATTCTACAGACATTTAATATTTCATTATCAACTTACTAATCTATAAAATTAATATCATCTAAAAGTTGTGAATTAACTTAAAATAGCACCACAACAAATTCCACATTGAAAAACCTGCTGCATAGTTCAATAGTGTGAAAGAATATTGTGCAGTATTCCTGAAGAAATTTAATGCAACACTTAGGGCAAATTTCAGAGTCGCCACTTATTATAAGCAAACACTTGACTCATTCGCAATCCACAAACCATGCTTAATGGATCGCTTAAGGGATCACTTAAGGAGTCACTCATTGCTACAAGTGCAGGTTGGCACCCACTTAAGTGGACCTTACGATAATTATGCTCACAAGAAGACCAGTAGACTTTGTGCTTTAGTTTCATAGTGAGGCAGATGTTTGCGAAAATGCACGATGAATTTGGCAAGTTTGAGAAATTCCACGAAGACAGGTTAAAATTAAATATAAACAAATATACAGTTGTATGGTGACCAAGGCAAGGAGTACACAGTTAATGAAATAAACAATTGACATCCTCCTTTTCCGCACTTTGCCAAATGCAACGCAGTTATAAGTCTTTACTTATTTCTGGGATACACTTAAGTATTTTCCCATTATAAGTTCCATCTGTGGAATACAAAACCACTTAAGTGGTCCCTCATAATAAGTAAACACTTATTACTTAAGTGATTCCTTATTTAGTAATTGGCGAGTCAGGAATCCACCCTAAGCCCTTTTCTTCTAGTAGTTTATAAACTTATTGCTTGAAGTAATAATGATAATGAAAATATTAAATAAAAATACAAATAGTATTGACAGTCTGATAACTTATATATTTAAAATATTCGGGCCATGTACAGACTATGTGGCGTACATCAAAACTGCAAAATTTATCACAAAACGTAATTTTTCCTTTAGTTACAAAACATACAATTGTAACTATGCCTTGTAGTGTGTGTGGGTTGTATATTGTTTTAGCAGTTTTTTCTCTTATTGGGTAAGTGCTACCAAATGAAAATTTTTGAGAATGTTTTTTATTAAAATTTTAAATATATATTAATACATTTCACATAAAAATATTTAATATATAACCAATCAATAACAAAGTACCTGTGCCAACTGCAGCAAGAGCCGTGTGCCAACAGAATCACTAGATGGTATTAAAGTATTAGGAACTTGAGATGGGTCCAGATGAAGTAGTAATTTTCCATCATTTGGTGCTAAGGAATCCACCATTGTTGTTTCTGAGGTAGCTAGGGGTAATTCTCTCAAATGAGTGAGAGTGGAATCTTCTGGAAGCTCCTGCAACTACAAAATATACATCAGTTTCAATGACATGAATGCTATGATATTCTAACAAACTTGTTGTTTGATAAATCTCTAAAATAAAAATTTTCTGTTGGAACTTTGAATTTCAACTATCAGGATTTAAATTGTGCAAAGAAACTTTTTCCTCAACATTAAGTTTTAACTGCTGAAGACTGTCTTAGCATTTTTTCTCACATTGAAAGGAATGTTTTCTTCACAAAATGTGCTGATTTTTGTGTTAATCTACATAATATCTGAATACTTCTGCCCATAAAAGATAAAGAAGTAAATTAAGAATTTCAACCTTAAACAATAATTTACAAATTACAAGTTCATTTACAATTATATGTCAATTCTAGTTTGAAGAAAAACTATTAACCATAATGCTGGTTAGAAAAAAACAAAACAATCTGATAAAAGGAACTAAAATGCTTATATTGGATTTAATATGTATCATATTTGTGACATAAACTACTTCGTAAAACTCTAGAATATTTACTATAAATAGATTCAATAATGGAGAATTATTAGTACATTTTACTTTGCAACTTATTTGCCTGTAGAAACCATGCTGCTTTTTACACTGCTTCTTTAACAAGTTTTCTTCATGTAAGAAATACATGGAGGGGGAAAAGGGTAAGAATGGAACTATTTATATGCTGATATGCCAGAAAATACTTTGAACTATTACTGTTTCACAACTGCATATTTTCATAGTTATTCAATGATGACATGGCAATTTGTACACAACTTTAATTTAATTTCTTTAGTTTTGACATTATTAGTGCTAGATTAAGCATGTTTCTACAGCTAAACATGACATTTCACATCACTCATCAGCAGACACTTCATGCCAAATAAATGCGGCACTTCATGTCATATCATTCCCATCTCAGACTCAAAACTAATTATTACACATTTTTTTCCAACTGATAGTTTGCTTGCTCTACAGAAATATTATACTATTTAACTTCAAACTTTCTGAACATCTTCATAAATTAAATTTTGATATCTTACCTATGGCTTATTATAATAGGAAACATGAAATTTTGAAAAGAAGGCAAGATATATATGACACATTGAAAAGTTTAGAAACTTGCTACAAACATCTCATAAACAAATTTCAATTAAATTAAATTTTAAAAAACAAAAATTATGGGTTTTGTTTGAGAAGAAATTGAGGATATTTCTCTACTGAATTATCATTACAAATTGTCTCCTCTTTCTAGGAAAATACTAATTTGACTAAGTAGAATACATTCCACTAGTTTGTGCTTCACAAACTTTTCATTCTGAAATTCTAAATGATTATCTAATAATATTGAATTGAATAAAAATTACCTCTGTGGCTTGTTCAGTTGCAATCAAACTCATAGATTGTCCCACATCTGTCACTTCTCCAGGGTCATCTGGCTCTGTTTCAGATACAACAGATTCAGATATATTAAGGGTACATGTTTGTACATTTACTACTGTGCTCTCTTCAGAATGTTGTTTCCTGATAAAAATGAAAGAATAGGAATTTTGTTTAGTCAATCTTATGAACTTGTCAATTTAATGGGAATTAACAATTTTTAACCATAATTTTAATTTTTACAACAGTAAAAATTTTACAATTTAAAAAAATTAGATCACTATACATCACAAAGGGAAGAAATATTTTATCTGCTAATCTCTACAAGAGGAGGAAAAATATACATTTCAATATTATATCACGACTATTTTGATCAACAATTATCCCCATGTTTTAAGATAAAACTAATTTATTCCAAATTTATAGAGAAAACAACACCAAGCCTTTGCAAAAATAGATTCCAACACCTGACTACTCATGAAAAAAATTCAAATTCAGAATTATTTCAATGTCAACACATTTCTTTCCAATAACACCTGTTTAGTGTGAAGTGAGAAAGAAAAATTAAACTTCCTTAAACAACAAATAATTTAAAAAGTTAAGCATTAATTATGATTTTAGATTAAGGTTTTCCAGATATATTTACAAAATGCATGTAAATATTTATTATTATCACTTATTTATTATTAATTCTAAAATATTGATCTAAAATTTTTATAATAAATTAAAATAAATAACAAATTACCTCATATGCAACTTCAGATCCCAACTACTAGCATAACATTTGCTGCACATGGAGCACTGATATTGTTTTTCCCCTCGATGTCTTCTAATATGATCATCTAATTTGGATTTACGGATAAAACCTTTACCACAAGTAGGACACAAATGCGGTCGTTCACCTAAAATAATGTACATATAATAAATCCATACATTTATGTTTGGATGCGTTCAATTGATATTCTGAAAACATCCTAATAATGTGGAACTGAAGAAACAACTTATGTATTACCAGTATGAATCCTTGTGTGAAATTTCAATTTTTCTTTCTGTCTAAACTTTTTATTGCAAAATGAACAAGTGAATCTAAATTGTCCAGAATGGCTACTTAAATGGGCCATTAGACTACTATGAGTGGAGAATTTATTTCCACAGACCTGCAGAGAAGAAAATTAAACAAGAAATTAGAGTTAAAGAGAATGTAAAATATCTAAGTCCAAATACATCAGAATATAATACATTCATCCACAAATCATGGGCACAAAAAGAGTTATAATGAAAATGAACAGATCAAAGCTTTTACATGTTCCGTTTCTTTATATACAAATATGAATAAAAATTTAAATCAATAGAGATAATTTTTCATTATGTACCTGACAAAGAAACTTTCTTTCAACCTGGTGTTCTCGTATCATATGATTTGTCAGCTGAATACGTTTTGAAAATGTAAGATTACATTGTTCACATGTTGTACCAGCAGATCGCTCATGACGGTTGACTTTATGCTTCTGTAGAGAGGCTCTCAATTTAAAAGCCAGACCACATTCATCACAGAAAAAACTATTTGCATCCCTGAAATAATAATTGTTATCATGATAAAGAGTTAAGTTTACAGCTGACAATTTCATAATGACAATAATCCATACCTATGAGCCTTCTTCTTATGATGATTTAATTCACGTTTTGATGCACACTCAAGTTGACATAATTCACAAGAATATGGTCCTTGTGTGCAACGAGATAGGTGATATAACATTCGATTAAGACTGCGATACTCCTCACAACAAGTACCACATCGAAATTTACGCATTCGAGCAAGAAGATCTGGGTTGCTCACAAGATACTTGCCCAACATGTAAAAGTAATCGCCCTGCAACCATTAACAACAAATATGGTGAAACATTACTTTAGAAAGTAAACACATACTTTAGAAAATTGGATCTCTTTAATAATTAGTAACAATAAGAAAACCTACAACATATCCCTCAGTTTCAGTGTTTTCAGAAACTTCCTTACAAGAATGAGTCTCAAATTCCATAGATGTTTTATATACAAACAAACAAGTTCTACAACAATAAAAGGGAAGATTTTCAGGTAAAGACTGAACTTCCCCAACTCTACATAGCGCTGGATCTTCCGTCGAACTTCCATTTGAATTACTTTTCCCATGACTCTGGAAAAAATCACTAAAATGTTAGTAATATGACAAAAGTAAAGCATATTCTAAAAAAATAAATATCAAAGGAATTCAAAAGTTGTGATACTAAAAATGGTAATTAATAGTAATTTAAAGAATGTTAAAATTTAAATCATCATAAGACAATAATAGATGTAAATAACTCTTCTAATACAAAGTACTCCCAATAATAATTTAATACCTAATGGTCAAACTGACTAATTTTAAAGAAAAAAAAATTAAAATGTACCTCTGTCATATGACAACTGAGAAGTCTTAAAGAAGGAAAACTCAAGTCACACTGGTTACATTTATTATTTGTAGCTATAACTTTTGATTTGGGGCATTTTGCCACATGGCCAACAAGCTTGGAAGAACTTGGAAATTTTCTGTGAAAATTGAATTGACATTTATTTACAAAGTACATAACATGCTACATATATTTCTTCAAACAAACTTATCTTACCGACAGCAAAATTTGCAAACATTGTTCTTTTCTTGATTGATAGTGTTACTAACATCCACATCACTGTTCTTTTCTTTTTCAATAGCGCTTTCTTCTTTGATTGCAGATTCAGGAATGTTATCATATGTATTACTTTCTTCTTGAGGACAGTCTTTCTTACTTTCTGAGACAGTAGCTACGTTTTTTTCAAAATCTCCACATTCACTATCAGGTACTATATATTCTTGTGACTCAATATCATTAGTCACTGGAGCATCAACAAGTTCTAATGACTTATCATCAATGCCCTCATCACAGAACGACAATACAAGAGGAATATCACGGCACTGTCCTTCTTCTTCCTCTTCTTCTTTTGGAGGAATGTCATCATGATCAGGATTTTCAACATCATTCACTAATGCAGGTAGTTCCTTGTCAATTTTATCATAGTCATTATCTTTCAGTAATTCCTTCAACACAAAAATAAATTAGATTCTACACTAAGCCGAAAAAGCAACAAAATATGAATGGAAGTAGTGAAATAAATGGTTTCTTATAAAGAACCATAAGCAACATTTTAATTAAAATACTCACATTTAACTCATCATTTAATTCTGAAACAATAGTGAGAAAATTCACAGTAAGTGGGTCTGATAATCCAATCTTGATTTTATAATTAAATATCAGTACTTCAAAAACATCTAATCCAGCAACCTATTATGAAGAAATTAGGTTAGATTCATTTGACATTTATTTTCTATCACGAGAAAATTGCAAACTTATCCAATGAAGGCACTCACCTTATGAAGAAAGTGTTCTAAATTTACAAATGCTTTTCTTATAACATTATCAGAAATACTCATTTTCAAAATTTTGGAGAAAGGAATTGTACTTCACCATTTTCCGTGTTTTCAATAGGCCCATCGTCGGATGCTTCCGCTCATCTATCGTAACCCGGTCATTTCGAACTTTGAGTATCGTCAGTAAGGAGACTATTTAAAGAGACAGTGGCAGATTGTATTTATTAAATATCTAAATTATTCATTTTCTAAGAGTTATACGTTCAATACATTATCTACAGAGGTGGCGATGGATAGTGTTCGAAGAGTGTGTGAGTGGAGTGAAGCAGAAAAATTATACACAACAAAAAGGAGCAGGGTAAGACAAAATTAAAACCGCTGTACCTACCCTTGCTACCATTCCTTGTAGCATAAACTACACGCTGTTGTGGAAAACTACACTTCTTGCTGTGGTTCTGTACGAATCTGCTAGACACTAAGGAAATACATTTTGAACCCATCTAAATAATTTGTCAATGGTTAAACGACTTATATAAAATATAATTAAGTGCGAGGTTTTTATAAACTGCTATTGATAATTTTTAGTTTAGGAGGTTAAAATGGAATAAAAATTTATTTTTCCACCAAAAAGTAGCGGGGGGAGGGGAGAGGTCATTGGCATCCCCTCGCCACGTGAAGAACGTCTGCACGTAAGAAATTCTCAGAAGAGAACTACCAACCAGAAATATGTGTGATAAAACCGAAGATGTATAACTGGCTTAGCGACAGCAAAACATTCCTGCTTTCCCCTCCAACAGACGCGTCTAGACGGACGAAAGCAAAATGAGATTGTACACGACACGTTGTCACTTGATTTTATTGCATTATTTACATGATACGAAGGTGAAAAATTGAAAACGAGTTATAGATTTAACAATAATATTTATTTACATGAAACCACAATAATCTAAACATTATTGGTAAATTTCTGACGGAAACCCATCTCTGGCAAATTTATTGAGAGAGTTCGTGCTCTCTTTTGGTAAATGTTGGCGAACAATTTTGAGAAATAAATTTATAATTTGCTTAATAAGAGTTAGTTCATGTCTGTTTTCATCAAATTCATAGATGAATTCTACAATTTTTATTACATCTGTAGATGTTCTAATCAATTTTACCTTTGAAACAAAATAAGTAAAAATGTGTGGATGTACTTAAATTTTCATTGTTCGCTAGCAAAAGTACACAACACTCTTCACATTTCAATATCTTCTGAATCGACCAACTATAAAACGAGAAATATAATACAAAATAATTTCTTTGTAATAAAATTTCTTGTAGTTCTCCATTATTTTTTGTAATTTTAATTACATCATTGTCAGTGTCATCTTCTAATATTTCTTTTACTACTTCATTTCTGAGTAAATGTAGTGAAATGTAAATTATATTACATAAAAAATAATGCATGTGCCCTTTGATTACGCAAGAAAGGAAACAGAAAAAATAATAGAGTCGTATAATATAAAACAAATAATATGAATAATTTAAAACGTATAATATTAATATAAAACGCATAATATTCGTTTTAAGCCCTTGATCGGAATTGATGGGATGGTCCCTTGCTTGCTTCCAGAGAGTAAATTAGTTTATTGTCCTCCACGTAGTCACACGCAGTTTGTAGCATTGATCATACCCTTTTTGACAATAAATTTATTTATTCACCGCACTTGAGAGCGAAACGTCCTGCGTCGGTAAAAATGCAAATTGTCCGATTTCATTCCTTGACTATGGGGAACGAATATAGTAGGAGTTGAAAAAAAAACATCCTTCGCCTCCGCATTGGTTGTAGAAAATTCTTGGTTGTAGGCAGTCGCATAGAAGACTTCTTAGAGTGCGGTCCACTTTTTGGAGAAGTCGAAATTTTTTGTTACTGGATGCATGACTTCTCAACGCCTACAATGGCAGAAGGAATGGAATCTTGAAGTTGCATTCAGTGCGGAATGCGAGTCAAAAAAGAAAGCAAGAGTAAAAAATTTTTACTGTCTCAAACAATCATTTTTTACTGTCGCAAACAATCCTTTTTCATTAGATTCAACATCAATTTTTGCACAATTTCATAAGTATTGAATATTTGACTGAATCTAACTCTCTTTGGAAAAAATCTGAATGAATTCATTTCTCATTTCTTCTTAATCGTTCTTCCCTAATAACTAGCGCTAAGAATGACGTGAAGGACCTTGGCAAATAAATTTTGACGAAGTTCCCCTTTTAGGTTTGTATATAGCAAAAATTGAGTTTTCAATTATCATCTTCATGTACTTTCATTTATTAGTCCATATGCGCGCTGTGAATGTTGATGAAATGGTTGTAACGATTATATCCATATCTCTTATTTTCGTTGGTTTTGATCCCCCACCCCTTCATTAAAAATAGTGTTTGTCTGAAGAACTCTTGATTTTATAAGACTGGAAATACAAGCAGAACAAATGTGTACTGCAATTTAGTTTAATAGAATGATAAAAAGTGTACATTACAATTGGAAACGTATTTTGAATGAGTAACCGAGTGCTACTGAGATTGTATTTAGTTTTATCTATAAATATTTAATAGAATTAAGGCATGACAATTATCAGGAGAGAAAATCATCTTAATTCCTTTATGTGATCGCAGCCATTTCTGATAGATGCGTTTAAAATACATTATTTCATAACCTGTTATAAGTTATTAACAGGTTATATATATAAACAGTCGGTTTTCATAACCTGTTATAAGTTATTAACTCTTCGAATTATCGTAATAGCGCTCCATTTCAAGATAAAAATGTAATAAAATTGAAAAACAAAAAAAGATCAAGATTTATATTTTGTTCTAACACTGTAACACATCAAAATATTATTTCATTTATGACTCGGTTGGCCTTGATAGGTCTGCGTATGATATAAGAAAGCTTGTGGTTACTACATCTTTGAGAGTCATACACGAGAATCTTAATGCGAGAAAAGAATGCTCAACATGGAGAGTTGCTGCGTTCAATTCCATTATTTAAGCTTCACAGGGAAGTTTCTCGTAATCATTGCTTTAATATCGGCTGCACTTTCAGCTTTATGTGTTCCTTTAATAACCATACTATTTTCATTTTTACTGGAAATTGGTATAAACTATAGAATCAATGGAACAATACATAGAGTGTACAACGTAATAGTCTCAAATCATGGTGGATATAATTGGTATGTATAAAATAAGTTTCGAATGTTTAAATCTACATACGTTATTGATTGTAATTGCTATCACTTTGTCATAGGACGAATATGAGAAATGAGAGTGGCATTTTGATATACAAATCAGTTAATTCGATCAACGTAAAAATTATTACACTGTTGTTGATTAATTTTTTGCTTTTATTGATGTGCATGACAATACTCCATTCGTCCGCTCATAAGCAGGTAAAGTGAATATATAAGATGTTTAGTGTACTTTCTTAATAATAACACATGCAGTCTTTAAATTAATAATATATATTTCAATTTCCAATTAAGCGATGTTCGTTAATTAAATAAGCAAATTTATTCTAGATTTAAGGAGCGAAACATTTCCGTTTCACACTAACCTTGTATAACCTTGTTACTGAGTAATCAAGACAAAGAAATTATTTCCTAATTAGTGTTGAAGTACGTACGGAATAAGTTTTTTATCTACTGCATTGTTTTGCGAAACAAGAGGTCACACATCTGACGCATTAAAGAGTTTCATATTGTAAAAATTCATAAAATGAAATAACTATATAAAACAAATAATATTGACAATTCAAAAGTGAACTTTCAAACGAGACCCATTTGTTGTTTCACGGCGATGCACCTGAGAATTCTTATGACATTTTTATCCCTTTTAAGTTCTTATGACAATTTTTTTGGGTTACTTCTAAAGTTTTAGAGATTTATTTACAACACTACAGGGAACAATATGGGTAAATTTTGTTTCAATAAAAAAATTCTTTATTACGTTTCCGATGTGAGCTGTTACTCGAGAGAAATTAAAAAAAAATTTCTTTGATTCCTTTGTACAATAAAAATGAGAAACCTGATTAAAACGTAGATAAATATGTGTTTCCGACGAAATTGATCTAAGGATTTTCATCACGATCTTAATGTTTTTGTGCGTTATATTACAAGCAACTCTTCCTAATAACAATGATTTTGAACTATTTAACAGAAACCAATTAATTGAAAGAATAGTGGTCTTTAACATTTTAATTAATAATGTTGAAATGGATAGGACGATGCTATATTCGGAAAATTTAGGTTTTACAAAATAATACATTATATGAAAAAATGACGTACATAAGAATGTGTTCAGTTTCAAAATAGAATGTCACTGAAGTCTCCCATAGCTGGATTCAGCACATAGATACTATTCATCTTATTTATAATTCGTTTCGATAATGCTCCAAATATCGAGAACTGATAAAAAACGTAAAGAACAATACGAGTGTAACCTCTTGCAGAAGTGACATTATTTCCGTCTGTGATGTGTTCCAGTTGAATGCATAAGCACACGAGAAAAATCTTGGCCTCCACCATAACATAAATTTAGAAACATAATTTAAGCAGAATTCTGAAGATGGAGCAGAACATGGGATAAAACTCAGTAACTGGTTATCAAAAACGTATACGTAGAACTAATTCGATGTGCTTTGCTTTGCTGTTTTTGATGTGCTTTGCTATATAAACTTACTGTTATAGTGTAATTATAAAGTAGATGTTGTAGTATTAAAAATATAGGATGACAAATGTGAAATAGAATAAGGCCATGTTTTTGCTCATAAATGAGTTCTCTTCATTTTTGTGATACGATGTTTTGAAGTATTTTCTACGGAATTCTTGTGAAAAATAAATAAAAACATGATTACTATGCAGGTTTTAAAGGCGAGCACGACGTATTATAGATCACTATTTAATAAATATTTATCATGGTTAGATAGTTATACAAGTAAGCTTCATTTTAAAAGGACATGCAAGTAAGTTATTTTCCGTTGTTTATTGCTTCTACAAATTTACTTTGAAAAAACTAACCGAGGCAATGTTTTTAGGTATTTCAACTTTTGGAAGAATGGAATAGGAGAAAAATTTGGAATGCTTATACAAGGACTCACAATGTCAATATGCAGTTTAGCGATTTCTATTATATTCGGAGGACCTATTTTCTTTGTTTTCCTGTGTATATTGCCAGCAATTATAATCATATCCGCTACATCAAGGGAGGTAATCATTTAACTGAGAAATATTTTTAAAAAATATTTTCAAGTTCATAAACGTTCGCGCTTGAAGCAAAATTATGTTAAAGAAAAATTATTTGTTTGCTCAAAACTTCTAATGTACAATGTTTTCATTATAATCAATATGAATTTTAAGTATTTTTCATTCAATTTATTTCGAGTTTTAAAAATTATTTGTTCGTATCATGATTGAGAATAGTTTTCATGGAACTTTGTTTGCAATAAATGTATTCTTCTAATACTCATAAATAAGAAGAATTATTTTATTTTCACTCAATTCTTAGATGCGTCGATGCTTTCATCGATGGGAAAGCGAGGCATACGCTCCTGCAGAAGAGCATGTTAGCGAAACCCTCGTTAACTTCAAGTCAGTCGTTGCATACGGTTGTCAGTCCGTGGAGATTGACAGGTAAAGTTTCCTTATTTCGTTTTGATGAAAAAATTGTATTTTAATTACAAAAATTCATATCTCTAATTTTGAATTATTTTTTCAAACTACCTCCATGTAAACAACTTTTGGCTCTCACTTGCGACACTTAAGGAAAGGCAAATAGGTTTTAAAGAACTGAGTAAGAATTTTATGAATCATTTGTAATGTTCGACCTTCAGCCGCATTCCTGATTGGGTTTTCACTGAGTTTCCGTCAATCGCTTAAGATTCAATACCGGAATGGTCCTTAGCTTGTTTTCCCAATGCAACACATACCCCTTCCATTTATTCTAATTTTGTAAAGAATTGTAAGTATTATCAAGTAGTTAGGCGAAAGAACAGACCTCGGTCTGAGTCTCACCACTAATAAAGTCATTTATTTATTTATTTTAAGAATAAAAGATACTTTCATCCCTTTGACGTTGCTAATAAAATCTAAGTATGAAATATTCAAAACAACTAAGAGAAGTCGATAGTACTATTCCTGATATTAACTGAACCTGTATGAGTAATGCTCGCTCAAAGCAAAATAATTTAAAATATTAAGACGTTAGAGGTATATAATTGCTTTATTGGGTAAAAATGATTGATTCGAGTTGTTTAAAAATAAAACCTTTAATGATGTAAATATGATATCAAAATATTAAACGCAAATGAAGAAATAGACTTTGATCTATCAAGAACTCAAAAATAGTCCAAGAACTTCTCTAAACCAAAACAAAACATGACACTCAAATTATAAGGGCTATGAACACTATATCATGTCCTATTCCAATAATCTACAATTTTGTACTCTGACTGAGATCGATGGCGACGATAAGACTTACTTTGATGCTAACTTAAATATTTTATGTGAGCGTGGAGCTCTGCTCTCTGTGACTCCTATCCGTTATTTCAATGTATTGTTCTAGCGTCTCATTTTTTATTATATCGTCAGTCGGTCAGGGTAGTATGAATTGGTCCCAAAAACTTGTTCAAAATATAGGGACTTACAGTAAAGATATTCAACCAAATTTTCAGCCATTAAGATGAGATCTGCAATTTTATCACTTTATTGTTGTATTAAATAATTCTTTCGTCGCGTCCCAAACGCGAATTTTCTTTCAGAATAATTTTCAGTATATTGATCCCGATGAAGCTTTTGCATGTAATCCAAATTATTATTCAATATTTTGGTAGTATATAATAAACTTTTTGATAGTGTATTTTCTCAGCGGGAAAATTAAAAAAATTCAAGATAAAATATTTTTCTTTTTCGAATCTATCTCAAAACATGACTTGCACTTTTTCCTTTCTTGGCTAAAATCCATGTGTACATTAATTGGCAATAATTTAAGGTGATCATTCATAAATATTTATTTTGTGTCTAATACAGGTACATAGATTTACACCGAAAATCTAAACGATTGGCCATGCATACTGGATCATTCTATGGCTTTGTTATGGGTATCCTTTGGTTTGGATTATTTAGTTGCTATATAACCGTATTTGAACACTGTACAAGGACGGTTTTCAATGATATGAAATATACCTCGAAAGACCTTTTCATTGTAAGTATAGTAAATTTAAAGATTATGCTTAACATGAATGCTTAATACTATGAAATGGATAAAAATAAATTTCGAGACTGTTTCAATACATTTAGCTTTTAGCTAACTGTACTACTAGCTTTTAGGTAGTATTACTTTTAGCTAACATTTCTACATGTACTTCATTTTTCTCAGTTTATGATATATTAAGTACTAACTGAGTACCCGGAGTTGCCCGGGATTTTTCTTAAACTAATCTACTTTTACTCAGGAAAAAATACAATCTATCTACGTTGTAAAGTCAAAATACTTTTACTTACTTGTTTAAAAAAACATGGACAGCATCCTAATTTTTCAAATTCATAATAATACAAATTTAATACAAAACTTGACTGTATACAGTACATCATCTCGCGGGAACCGTGCCGGACGAATTTTCGCTTCCGAGGCATGACGCGGCTGCACCATTTCATTACAATTCTTGTAAACCTACTCGTTAAAATTTTACGATTTAAAGACTTTTCTATCTTTGATAAATGCAAAATTTTATTTCGATAGATTTTTTCCTTCTTAAATTACTCGTAAATTGAAGTATTTTTTAACACTTCTATTTTTAATAATGTTTTATCGATAATTTAGATTAATTTTTGTAGACAGACATATGCTGTAGATAGACGTTTTTGTAGAACTCTTTGAGGTAAAGAACATTACCATTCATATTGTCACCTATCTCTAACAGTTTAGACAGCGTAAGCGAATATAACTCTATTCTTCCCGATTTTATTGTCATTTATTGACAAGAACCATTTCTATCTTTCTTACCACATATTTTATAAACAAAAGTTAGCCTATGTTCATCCTGAACATCTAATCTGTCTCCTTGCCAAATTTCATCACGATTGGTTCAGTGGTTTAGTCGTGATCAAGAAGCAAACAGACAGAAAACTTTTACGTTACTCATTTATATATTAGTGTGGATTATATTGTATATTGAATTATAATGTAATATTCTTTTTTGTAGCTCTGATGAGATCTCAATACATGGGATGAAACTTCACTGAATGTAATACACGTATTGAACTAGTCTCAAATTTATTTTTTCCTCATGGTCATTATCCATTTCATTGTATTATATTAATAAGGAAATACGACACAATCTCCAAATACAATTATGAATATTAATAATTTGTCATCATAATTATCCCGTAAATAAATGAATCGATCAGTATAATCTAAGGTAGTAATATAAAATACTAGAGAACACCACGAGTAGATACTACGGGAGGAGAAGGACAAATAAAAATCCTTTGATTTTCACTCTTCTCGTACTGCATGAACAATTGAGCTAGTTTCTGCGTTGCACGCATCTTTTATCGGAATTGTGATTGGATGAGAACTACAAGATGTAGTGACGAAATCACTGACTGTACAAGTGTTTACACCGAACAGTACAAGATTTTACAGTGAATCGACGGAGGAAAAGCTTCGGGTTAGACAGTTAAGAAAAAATACTTCAAGTTCAAATATTACAATTCGAATATGATTCTAGACGAGAATAATATCAATACTTCAAGTGAATTTGGTATGAAGAAAGGTCTGTAATTAATGTTCGTAAAAGAAACGATTTTAGAATAAAATTTGTAGTGTGCTGTGTAATTGAAATAATTTTTATTACATGGGACGTTTCGAACTTTTGAGGCAAATTTACATTAAATTGTTGTCAAAAACAAGTAAAGGTCTAGATAAAATTTAGAATGGTATTTCAAAAATGAACAAATTTTTTTTTCTGTAATTCGCTGTTATCTTTTTTTTTTCACATTCATTTTCACATTTCTTATTGTTATGCTACTTCCCGTAGAGAGTACATGTAACACAAAACTTATATTTACTTATTGCAACAACTATTGACGTAAAACACTACGAAACATAGTCTTTTTAAAAAGTATCAAAATATTAAACTACTATTCGACTAATAAAGTATTAAATTTTGGTGATATTCATTAATATTGAGGGTATTTGCGAGAAGCAATATTGCTTCTCATACATTTATTATTTCGGATTCACGTATAAACTGCGATTGTATGTATGTATGTATGTATGTATGTATGTATATATTGTACGATTGTATATGTGTTGTATGTAGTATAACTGTCTTTGATGTCTATTTTAACAAAATTTATCAATTAATTACTAAGATACAAGAACTGAATATATTCCAGGTTCTCTTCAACATACACATATTTTTTTCGAGTTTATTGCGAGTACCAGTGCATGTAGGTTCCTTGTTTCATGCACACTACAGCGCATCTCAGGTGGGTGAACCATTGAACTTAAGGTTTTGAACCAGAAATTAAAACTTATATCTGTATATATTTTTTGTACATCAATGAGAAAATATAAAGCATAAAAAAGTATTACATTTGACAGAAAGAGGATAATTTATCATTAATATTTTCTTGTAGATTAGCAAGGCGATCAACTGGCCCGCAAAAAATGAAAAGAATGAAAAAACCGAAACACGGAATATTGACGGTGTCATTGCCTTTGACAAAGTTTGGTTCTCACACGTCACGAGTTCTGACAAGCCAGTGAGTATTGCAACGTAACAAAAAGTTATTTAAGTATAATATTCAGTTAATAATACAGTACAAATAATATTCAAGAACTCACTTGACTCGTTTAAAATGCATGGGAGCTTGTAAAAACATGTCGGCCGAGCGCGACGGTCTCGTGATTCACGCATCTCACCTCGCAAGAAGTGAAATATCTTTCTCAGATGTCCGGTGACCTACAGACAAAAGTAATGCAAAAAATACTACGGAAACTGTTCTAGAAATCAACACTAGTACCATCACTTTCCTGACTTAAGAGTTGGTCTTATTTTGAAAATAAGTGTGTTCAATAGACGCAAAGTATTTCAACATCAATTATAATTGCAATTATTTCATTTTAATGACCGGTGAGATATGTTTTTCAAGATGAAATCACAACATGTTACTCTGTTTATTTATGCCGATTTTAGATATTTTAGTGATTTAATTCTACCTACGCTAGTACTACCTTAAAGGCTTTAGCTTACCAATAAGACATGTAAAAGGAAAGTAGATCGATACCCCGAAAAGGGCTCCGAAATCCCTTCAAATTTTTACGAATTGAGTTCAGAAGAACCCGAATCAAAGATTCATGTTACGCCTGTTATGTACGACGTTGTTAGTATCCTACCTCTCCATGTACTATTTGTTTTTTACTCGGGGGCTCTAATCTGGAATCAATTTATGTGGCAGTCGGACTTGATAAGGACCTTCCAACTTTCTGCACGATGACATTTCCCGAATATTCTTGTCTATTACAATCGAGTTTTGAATATGAATTTTAGAGTTTTAAATTGCTCTAAAGAGTAATCCGTAAGCTGTGAGTAGATATTAAAATTTTGAAATAAACACAGAATAAATAATACTGGGTCCCGGGACCGCATGTGTCAATATTCACTTGAATGGTCAACGTCGAAGAATAAATTAGATTAGATGAGAACATAATAGGCTGATAGAAATTCTGTTCATAAGACATCTGTGTAAATTTTGAATTTTCTTTGTGATCCAAAAACTCTAAGCGAAATTGGAATTTCAGTCGTAATATTGAATTCCATTATACAAATTATTTTAAAAAAATTGAATAGTTATAAAATAGGTCTTAAAATATTGTACAAATATAAATTGTAAATATAATTAAAAATTGGAATATTTTCAGTTAATAATTACTTGTGACGTAAATAGTACAATTTTAACGTAAGTTGTATAATTGTGAGGTCGAAAAGGGACAGTCGAGATTTTATTTGCTTACGCCAGACCGTCATTCTACATTTGAATCCAAAAGATTACAAATACATTTCAGCATTTCTCTTCATTTGTTGTATCTGTTAAGTGAATTATAAAAGTGAGTTATTTGGAATGTCTGTGGCAAGAGTTTTGGAAAAAGTTATCAACAAAATTAAATGAAATTTCAAAGAACACTCGCTAAGAGTTATTGTAATGAAAGTGCAATTGTATGGAAAATATTGATGAAATACAAGAGCAGAAAAACAATTAAAATTTATTGACAATCAGTAGGTATGAATCTTCACTATCATGATTGTTGACTATGAAGCTTACCAATGTGTCCTCCAGAGTTCAATTGCATTACGTGAGGCTGACAGTTCACTGGTCGTAAAATCTAAGTGCCCGAATCGTAGAAGCAAAATTGTGTAAAGGATGTGAAGAACATAATTTTCAAGAACATAACTTAAAAGTAAAACGAAAAGCAAAGAATTCAGAGGTCTTATCTATGCGCTTTGTTTATTAAACATTAGGTGTGAAGTGTATTTTCCTTCTGTTTTGATCTAAAAATTACGTACAAATTAGCACACAATACTGAAAAATGAGTGCATTTTTGTAGGTTTTCATCGTGTTATTTAATTTAATAATATGAAAGTAAAGAAATATAGAAAATAACAAAATGAATATATAATATTATACAAGAATCTTGGGGAATGCCAGACAAAATGAGCTTAAAAAACCCAAACCTGTTGACAGGTGTTTTAATACCCTCTGCAGGGTAAACTATATCGATTCACAATACCAATTTTTCTGGGAAAGTTGACGTAACTTTTTGCATATTTATTTAAAAATGGAAAGAAGTATTTTTAATTTTTGATTTATTGTGTATTGTTTTAAAATTTTGAATGTCCAGTAATGATTGCTTCAAGTTTCTTTTCAAATCCTAGGTAACGTCGGGTTTCTTCATGTTTCTTACACAAATATTATTTTCTTCAGGTTTTGCAAGGTGTATCGTTTGAAGTGGATGGAGGTGGTTTGATATGTTTGGCTGGTCACTGTGGAAGCGGAAAATCTGCTTGCTTAGACCTCATCAGCGGATTATACAAACCGGATTCTGGCAAAGTAAAGAAGCGAATATTCTCACCTACATTCCGAAATTCACAGTCCCTAAATGGCATGGAATTTTTTTATCAATATTGATCATAAAATATAGAGAACGTAATATGCTTTATACAATTTTTAAACACTATTTCAAGCGATGTTTCCTGCAACTGATTAGTGGGCCATAATCGCTTGTACCATCTGAACTTATAAGCGGCACCGATTTCACTTTAACTTTTTGTAAGAGAACTTTTTACGTTTCTTGGCAATGTTCTTTCTGTATGGAAGCGACATTGGCTCCAGATATAATTGCAACTAATTGTCACTTCATAGTGAAAAATCCGTCAAAGAGGTTAGGGTGATAGATACCACATATAGGACGTTTCCTAAAGTTGGGGGAGGGGGAGTCCCTATCCTGAGTACTCAAAACATTAAAGAAAATAAAAAATAATACATGTAAAATCATACATCAGGTCAATAAATTCACGTGAGAATCTAACATGCAGTTTATTAATTCGTAATATATACTTGAAAATAAAAACGTGTTATCGCTGCCTTTCCCAATATTTTGTCTATTTCCTCATGTAATTCACGCTGCAATTGATTTGAGGTGTTCGACGAGCTTGAGAAACTTTGTTAAGGAGTTTGAGTCACGTTTCCTTGCATTTAATGCAGTTGGGAAAAATCCACTGAATCCATTGAAGAATTCCCTGATGAATCAAGACCATGCCAGCCCCCTCCTCATACCGGGTTGTGTCCTGGCGAGAACGTTACGAGAGTCATCTGGGTTATATTGATGGAGGTGCCAATAATTTAAAAGATGTCCCAAATTATTTAGCAATAGAACCCACCCTAAAAAAGCCCAGTAATCTGAAGAAAATCAACAAATTTCATACCTTGCATTAACTAAACCTACCAAGAAATCGTAATTACCAAATATTGTGCAAAATTGTATCAAATACTACTGGGGCATATTTTAGGATAGGGTTATAGTACGAGCTCTCAGAAAATCTTCCCAGGACATATTTCCTCGTTAGGTCTTATTTTCCTAGAAACTAGATATGAAATACTGTGACTATGCCTTCGTCAGATTTTGTGAATTCTTTTATCTATGCGTCCTTTTCACTGTGTCCATGAGCGAAGATGAAAGCTAAATCTCCGTTCCAGGTATTGCTTGATGGAAAGGAGGTGCGTTCGTTGGGGCTCGCAGTGCGGCACAGTATCGCCTTCGTGCCACGAGGGGCGGCAGTGCTGGGAACCACCTTCTGGGACGCCATCAATGCGGGTTCAGAGGCTTCACACTTGGACGTGGTGGATGCCGCACGCGCCGTCGATATCCATGAACACATCCTCAAGATGGAAAGAGTATGGGCACTGAGGGATAGTTTCATTTCACGAATAATACGGAAATAATCATTCATATTTAATAATCGTAGTATTACATAAAACGTAAAAACTCGCATTAAAATAGCTAATGTGTGCGAATATAAAACAAAATAATAATTATGTCAACACCACCAATTACTTCAAAAAAAATTCAGAATTTAATGATATTACATTGCTTAAAATTATTTTACATTTATAGTAAATAAGTTTCATTAATGGCATTTACAGTAACTTTATTAAGTATGTTATTACAAAGCCTTCATAATAATAATAATAATAATAATAATAATAATCAGGCACTTCATGCACAGAACTCAACTTAATTATTTTTTGTCGTGCTACGTCTGTGATCTTTTATCACAAATATTTTTTCGAAAACAAATTGTTACCTCGATAATAACAATTTTGATTTATATACGAAAATGTAGTGTGCGCTATTTTGAAATTAATAATACTTTATAACGTTAATATTCCGGTGGCAACACGAAGATACAATTATTTTGGGACACTTTGTAAGCTTTCAAGGCGATAGTGTGTTTGGAATCTTTAATATCTATGTGGTAGAAGCAGCTTAGTTACTTCTCTCATTATGTGCGAACGACAGAGTCCCATATTCCTTATATGAGACAGATTAGAGAACTTACATAGGGTTGATCCTGAAGACAAGAACATTTTTCTCCGTTTGGCCAACTATAGCCTACGATACTTTTTGACAACATAATATTAATTTTGTTGTAGGGATACCACTCCCCTCTGCCACCTACTTTGGAGGGTGAGACGGTCACGCGTTTAGCGTTGGCACGCGCTCTCGCGACGCAGCCGCGCATTTTGCTGCTAGACGACGCTTTGCGCAATGTGCCTTCGAGGAAAGAGGCTGATCTTCTCAAACGTCTTGCGCAGGTAAATGAACGCGCATTAAATTTTACAATATCCCAACCTCAGTAGCGAGTACCCTTGTTGTGACATAAAGCTGATAATGCACCACCTCACTCCTCCGAAACATTATAATATCTTTGTTTGTAATCCACGTGCTTTAATTCCAGTCTACTTTCATTAGTTTTTACTTATGATTAACGTGTTTTGTAGAAACGGACAGTGGTGGTAGCGTCACGGAGGGTGCCGACGCTGCGTGCAGCGAACACAGTGGTATTGCTAGCTGCGGGACGTGCTGTTGGACAAGGATCCTGGTCTGCTCTCCGTCGTCAGGAGTCGCTGCGCTTCGCCATGGCAGCTGCAATAGCTCCTAGGCCCAATCGCCCTAATTCCGCTTTCGGATTCTCTCTCGTCCAACAGCCGTCTCAAGATCAGCACCGAGAGGGAATCGAAACTCGCCTCAGCGTAGTGGAACTATTGAGGTCTCAATGCAAACACAGCAAGGATGAATTTCGAGACGGGTCGCACAGTGATAAAACTGTTCAAAGAAATAATAATCAACATGATCAAACATTAAACCAGAACAGAGACGAAAAACTAAGAAAAGAAAATCACGATCCAGAAGTAAAGCGTGGTAGCACTCGAGATCACAGTGCAACACAATCGCCAGCAAGAGTTCATCATGTTCGAACCAATTTGTCTAATCAAGGAGGTAGACAATATCGGGGAATAATCGCGAACTCCGTTACGACCTCAGATACTCTAACCAACAAGGCGGCGTTCTCTGATTCGACAATGGATTCAGGTGGGTTTCTGTCAAATAAACTCAGTAGACAAGTGGTTCTCAATTTTTTTTAGTATTTATTAGCATGAGAGATAATTCAAACATGACACATCATCTAACATTGGTGTTCAATGTAATATATGCCCGCGTTTTTAAACAATTGCATAAAAACTACACAAAAGATTGATATTAAAACATTGCGAATTTCAGTAATTATTTGTTTCAACTTTAAAACAGTTTATTTGAAATGAATAAGTTTCAAGTATATTGTAATGTTGTTCCGTTGACATTGAATTTCACACATTCTAAGCGCCTTAAAATTGCTTGACATAAAAATTCAGAAGCTGGTATTGTAAAGAGAGAAGACATTCATTTTTGAATTTAAAATTTTGATACTTGTCAAAACTTTTCCCCACGGGTTGGGAACAGCTGCTGCAGGCAATAATCGCTTAAATATACAAAAGTACAAAAAGTAAAGGCATACGAAAATATCAAGATATATGCAAAATGTGAACACTTTTTCAATTTTTCTATCGTAAATGATATATACTAGTAAACCAGTAATTTCTAATTTCTAAGTTAAAACGAACCTTCCATGTTTGACTAAAGATAAGTGAAATAAATTCTTTACGTACGTCGTGAGATCAGTGGTAACGCAATTGGATCTGATAACTTGAGTCGGTCATCCATCGTCACGGAAGTAATTGTATCATTTTTCATCAAGAGTAAGCTTCTCTTCTGTAATTTCTCCCTTCGGTACATTATATCAACTTCAGAACATTGTTTCGCAATAACACTAAAATAAAGTAAATGTCTGTAAGTACAGAAACCGATCGTGAAGTGGATATTACCGATGGGAGCGAGAGTAGTGACGACGCAGATTCCTGGACTGACTGCGAAAAGGACACCGACGATGACAACGTCATCAATTCATCTCCATCGTCAGAGATGAAGAGTCCTCATTGCGAATACGATGACGACGACGTAGGTCAATATTAATAAGGTTAAATCAAACATCAGACACGGGTGAAACTTATGATATTTTAATGTTTAGTCTTGTTATGACAAACGAAGAGGATAAATTGAAATGTTCGTTACAGTAACAAAAAATTGGGCAAACTCAAATTCGACAACTTTTAATGAGTATAAGAAAAGCATATCTGTAGAGTTTCAGTTAATCTCTTATTCGGATTCAGCTGCAATGTCCTCGGTCGAGGCAAAGCTAATCGTGATTCCATTTATATGTAATTTCCTTCACTAATTTTAACAATTGTGCAAATGACAATGAAGTGATTGCGGACTAGCTCGTGACGCTAAATATTTAATAGGCCCTCCCTGTGTGGTGTACAGAAGAATTGTCACGCTGCCTCTACTACAAAATCTCTGTCATGGATGCACAAGTAGAGAATATCATATTCATTTTTTTGTATTGTGGAGAATAACCATCTGATAAACTTATCTGATTTTGTTGATTCTTGAGATGACGTAACTGCGCTAGTTTTTGTCAGAAATATTGTACTTCCGCTGTATTAAAGATCAACCTACCAGAAACTCTGCAAAATCCATGTCTACTTTTTAGAAATGAAATCGTGCACACACAGTTGCCTCAGTTCCCCGAACATGGCATTCACAAAACTACACAGGTGATACAATGGTTTCTAATGAACAACAATTCAATTGAAGGCCGTAGTCATGAAGCATTTCTTTCCTACTTTCTTAAGGACGTTAATAAAAATATTTGTCAACTATTCATTTCAGGATAGATTTCCATAGTCTAAAGACACGATCTGCGGTCGCTAGAGTACAAATATTCTTTGTATGATTAAATGCTCCCTTCATATTCTTAAAATGTCTATTGTTCACCTGACGGCATTAGTTAAAATGTTGTTTTTTTGTGGGGCTTTACGTCTCGTCGACATCGAGGTCATCGAGAAAATGCAGTTACGCATTAGCCAACATGACTCTCTCCGCATGTGGGACTCGCCGAATGACTCAATCATACCCACTAAAAACCCTTCTGAATTACAACATACCAAAACATATCTCAAATCCAAAAATCAAAACATTGAGGACAAAAAATGAGTGGGGGACAAAAAATGAGGAAATGAAAGATACCCTAGCCCTAATAGCGTCGGGATCGAAAAGAACAAGAGGTAACCAAGGAAGGTCAGGAAAGAGAAAGGAAGGAGTCCAGCACAAGTGGAAGTATGCCAGTTCGGTGCCCCGTGTTTGCCAAACACGTACTTACTAGATGTAAGTCCCCTGGGGGGTTAAAATGCTGGTGTTTTATGCACCATCATATAGTATTTTCTTACAATACGTTAAACATTATGTATTTGAATTCATTCCCTGTATTTCCAATTTTTTTACTGTAACAGACAAAAAACAGCAAAAATGACTTGTTTAAAATTAATCCTGGGTTTCCAATTATTTTCTAAATTACATTACATCCTGTCATTACATAAACAGAGCTCAAAAGATATACATTTAATCCGTTGTTCAGAGGTCTTTTTCGAGTCTTGTAAGTATGCTATCCTTCCCTAACCTCCATCAGTTGCAGAATTTGTATGCATCCTCCAAGTGCAGGTTTAGGAAAGTTACCGAATTTGTGCGAGCCCATATATTTAATTTACAATTATTTTCGCAATTCCTGCTCACAAAAATTAAGAAATGTATCTGCTAAATGTGAAAATGATCCCCTTTACATTTAATATAATTTCATCTCATTCTAGTATCCTAGGATTTCAACCAGAGAGCAATTAATGACGTGGGTTCGTCTTGCGAAATTCGGAGCTCGTACTGCTGCTCAAATGATGGCAGGATGTTTTTGTGCCACGGCTGTGGGCGCATGTATCACATTCTACGCAATGCACTTGGGCTACATCCTCAGAGTAAGAAATGATACTTTAGCGGTATTTAATTAATGCAACTTGACTTTTTTTCTCATACAATTTCTTACTTTTCCCATTTTCTAACGTTTTGACTATCGTAAATGGTCGAAAAAGATAGTGAAGTTGAATTGCTCAAATACATTATTACACTTAAATAAGCAATTGTAGTGGTATTTAACCTTTCTTTTTGCCACGAATACTTTTTACATTTAATCGTAAACCCCTAAATTTCATCTTTAATTTGATATAACTATATCAAAAGTATACTAGAATTCATTACTTCTTAAATAATAACCAATAAGATATTACATATTCATAAAATTTATTTCCAATTTTACATATCAGCTAACTCAAATTTAATAACACTAGTTTAAAAGAGCACAATAATTCATACATAGAAACGATTACAAAGAAAAGAACATGCTCTAGAAATCATTAGAAGCGATTACATTTCACTTTTAGTAATTTATTGAGGTATAATATTAAGAACGCATGTAAGTTTGTGTACATTGTTTCTGACGAAAAGCTTTTGGGGATTTCATTCGAAACTTACTTTATTTTATGTTTATTTATAATGCACATCTAGAACTTTGAATTACTTGTGAAGTGTCCATTGCGATCGGCGTATTCAATTTCAATTTTCAATTTATTGTCAAAAAAGCAGTACAAACTGCGTATGACCATGTGGAGGACAATAAACTAATTTACTCTTATAAACTATAGAAATCTCTTAGATTGCGGTGAACCTCACCGCCAGGTAATAGATTAAACATGTTACGTCGAATGAAAATGGGAGNTAGGCGCATGAGCGCGCAAAGCTCAAGGTCCCGGGTTCGATCCCCGGTCTCGTCTCCCATTTTCATTCGACGTAACATGTTTAATCTTATAAACTAATTCAAAACTAATGTAACGTTCTTCAGACACTACATACAAAAGAAACACGAAATGCTCAGTGAAGTATCGTTATTTGCTTGCGTATCTTCTTATAAACACACGCTATCTATTTAACTATCCAAAGTACGTAAACAAATTTATCGTCAAAAAAGCATATACCAACTGCGTGGAGGTCAGTAAACAAATTTACTCTCCGGAAGCAAGCAAGAAACCGACACTTAAATTCCGATCAAGGATCCTACGGCAGAGGCGGATAGAACATTTCAACACACTACTAAGACAGGAGTAAAAATAGTTAGCTACCTATTATAATATCAACAAAATACCATAGAATTTGTATTTAATAGAATACAACAAAGTGACTTCACAAATATCGATTATTATTAATTGATTATTCGGAAAACATTGTTTATAAATCGTTACTATTAAAATAACTCTAAAATGTTGATTAATTATTACAACATTATTAACGAGACTGCAACTCCTAAGCAGAGCCTACAACCTGTACATAAAAATCCGTCTCTACCCGAAGGAAAACTGGAGAAAAACCGGGGGATACAACAGTGCCAAGGTTGAGTACAGTTAAAAATAAACTTATACGGTTAAAAAGAAACAATATTAGGAATATAGTTTTGAAATTTAATCAAAACGTAACATTAATCCTGGGAATCCTAAAAGGTTGGAACGAGAGTACCACCTGTAAAAATTGTACTCTGTAAAAATAAGGTCGTTTAATTTGATAATTCAATTTTGAAATTCATACGTTGCCTTTTTCTTTCAGGATAACGTAGTACGACTGGCAGGATTTGAACCGGAAGAAACATCACATGGCGCCTTGTATGTTCCCATCCCTATCATCATAATCGCATGTGCAGTATTTCTCCAGGTAAATAGAAAACATATCTTCCAGCACACAACCTACGAAACGTGATATTCTCACTGTTGGCAAGTAAGCAGTAAATTAGCCCGTCCTTTCCACGAAAGTGGTGTTTCTTCTTTTGCACGCTTCATTTCGTAGTTAACTAGCTGAGAGTAAGGGATACAAACCATCAAATGTCCGAAAAAAAGGAATTTTTAAAAGTTTCTTTGGCAAATATAAAACTCGAATAACGTAATTTCTCAGTAAAAATGAATCAGAACCTCTCGATAAAGCAAGCAATAGTGTTGCTCGAGCTTTCTTGTATAAATAAAATTATATTCCATATCGTAGTGATCCGAAAAACCCACATTTTTGGGTGAAAAAAAAAACCATTTCATTACACCCACGTGAACGTTTTTAATTTTCAACAAATGCACTTTCGCATCAATCGCACGAAAATAATTCAATGTGATTCTGAAAGAGTCCTTCATACTATCTTATTCATTAGTGGATTAAAAAATGGCATATCACAGAAAGTATTTCAAAAACAGGGATAGTACCAGACAGCTATGGAAAATATTCAAAAGACATCGCTGTAACTAGAGGGTAACTTTTTGTAACTAGCCGTTCGTATCCAGTCATAATTAACCAATTGCTCAGAAAGAGGTATAGCAACGATTTAATTTTTCTGGAGTTGGGTGAAATCTTAACATTACATTATATTTTAACAATGAACTATGTTTTACATATGTATTTAAAAACACTTGTTTTTTATGTTTACCCGTGACTTAAGGACGTGCGAAGATGTGCAAAATCGTTGCGTGTCCGGGGGAAAGACTCCACTTCAGTTGTACGAAATTCATGTTGATGCATTGTATAGCAAGACGTTAAAATAAAGAATGAATATATTTTGCACGAGGCCACGCCTCAAACAATATTATTATTCTCTACAATATCATTATAAGAAAGAGCTAGTATTCGTGAATAGAATGATGTTGATTGTAATTGACATTTCATTGTATACTTAGCATTTACATGAATGACACATACTCAGCAAAAGAAAAGAAGCCGAGCACTTTTTTCAACTCATCTTAACTTGAATGTTTTGAATTGTATAAATGTGAAACTTTGTGAGAAAGTACCCCCACATGTTTTGTATGTTCTCTTACCGGGAGGTTTCAGAGCTAATCCTTTCATGCAAGACAAAACAAGTATTGAAGAGTGCAAACTGAGCACAAATATAATACATTATATGCAAGCAGTGGTGGATCTAGATATCGTCAATAACCACTCCTAAATATTTTATCTTTCTTACTATTTTTAATTTTCCTGTACAATTTTTTATAATGGGGATTCACCCGTTCTTGCTATTTAAGCAGAATATCATCGCCTGAGTTTTCTCCACTGAGATTTGTAGATCTTTTGCTTTACATACCTGGGTGACATGCTCCATTAATATACTTCCTTTATTTTCTACCTCTCTTCTTGAATTTCCATTTGCAAAACTATCTACAAAGTCTATCTACAAAGTTTTCATACCCTTCGGGTCCAACGCACCCCGGTACAACGCGTCGCGGGGTCTGCGGGGTTGTACGTTACGTCCCCACTGGGAGGGCGGCAAAATAATTAGGAATGACTCCAGTGATAGGTCGGTTCATTTACACAATATATTCACAAAAAGACAAACTCCCTAGTGAAACACGCTATTAGTAAAAATCGGAATGTGTAGAAATTTCAATGCTTATCCCAGATTTTGCCTATAGCCAATGTCGCACCTAAAATAATACATAAAAGAAGGTATAGTACAGAACATACTCTAAAATAATATCTTCAAGTGTAAAACGATTCGAAACTGTATCTTCCATTGTTGAGTCAAAAACTGGATGCCCGAAATGAAACAATGGACCTCTGAAGAGAGAATCGTCGAGAGACAGCGACGGGACTCAGATTCAGCAGACCGGTCAGCTATGGAGAAACTACCATGTACTTTCCTCATGACCCTTCCTACACGGTGCTGAGCGAGTCTTTACCATTGACTACAGCGCTGTACCAATTCGCATGTCATTTTCTGCATATTTCCACAAAGTATGTTTTAATAATGAAATAAATCAAAGGAAATACTATTAAGAGATTTTCACAACCAGGGTTGTAGAAATGTTTTTTTACTACTTCCAGTTTCAGACGGTTAAAATGGTATGTTTATTTTTCCTTAAAAATTCCCCCCTTCCCCACACCCCCTCCTCTACGTATTTGCTGCAACTGATCCTGAGCTCCTCCATCGAAGTTGCTAGAGAAAAGTTACATTCTCACGATGAGGGTTTCCTAAATGTCTTAGCACAAATCGCTTACTCAATTATCTTTTTTTACCGTGAAATTCTCAAATATTCACGCTTACGTACAATCCTTTACCCCCTATCAAAGCTGCTTTTCCCCACAAGAAAGACATAAATTTAACGTCTTCAGATCCCGAGTATCCATGCACTTATTTTAACGGAACGAGCTGTAGAAGCTCTAGTGCGAGGTGACGTATATGACCCGCAGATACACACTGCAAGAGCAAGATGTGTATTTCTACACCAGCACATCGGCTCCATTTAAGTACAACCTGTCAGGGTTTCTATGCACAAATAATGCATAATTGTAAATGACGGCTCAAAACGACCGGTGTGTTCACTCCAATCACCGGTGTTATACGACGAAGTGACAATGGCTTTTTAATAGACAACAAACCTGACTCAATGGACGTAAAGTTGTCACCCCGCAGTAATCTGTACATCGCAGCTCTTACACTTGGATAACACTATCCTAGTTCAGAAAAAATTAATACTTTTAACTTTGACGTAAAGGGACTTCATATTTCAAAATGTAGTTTACGAATGTTTTCATTCCAGGAGCATACAAACGCTGTGGCACGTAGCATCATCACAAGACATCTCCGTAGGCGTGCGCTGGGTTCAGCAATGAACACACAAAACGCTCCTCGTGATGCGGAGGATGTGCGCAGATTTCTGCGACTGCTGCGCGAAGACATTCCTCGCGCAGTGACGGTTTGTAGTTCTTTATTTTTGTAAAATACCATACAAAATAGATTCGTTTAAATTATCATTATTATTATTGAGGCATTAGGGTTCGTCAATAACTAGGTCAATAGAGCCCTCTGGTTCGTTTAAATTTCTCAAAACTGACAACCGAAATGCTAGCAAGTGGGTATATAAGTTAGATTTAATTCTAACATTCTCAGAATACATATTTCTAAGGATACAATGTATTTGGAATAGACCAACGCTAGTGTTAATGATAGGCATATAATAGAAGCAGTGTATTTATATTAAACTTGAAACATAATGAATAAGTCATAAAAGTACAAATATTTTAGCAATGTTTTGACCAACTGGACGTTATCTGATAGTCGTTACCCCACATTCAAATAGTAAGAAATTGACATGAAAGTACAATATTAATTAATGAATCAGGTAATGGTGGAAGGTTTGTCGTTGGAGAGTGCAGCGTTGGGAGCCCTACTAGCGGCACTTGGACTGGCCGCGACCGATGACCGAGCCCTGACCCGTGCGGCTACCGTCGCCGCCCCATGCGTGCTGGCCGGCGCACTGGCTCACTCGCGAATCGCTCTTCCACACCCGTCAACGGCGGCACCGGAGGGACTACGACAGGTGAGTCAATCGCGAAATTGTTCAACTGATCTTTCCTTATCCGTAATTCTACAGTCTTCTCATGTAGTGGAATATGGTGTTCATTTTGTGGACCGGTGGTCTCATGGCAACGTCTTCTCTTCCACAACCTAATGAGCGTAGAGAGTTCAAACCCTGCTCGGTCCAACTATACTTGGAGTCAGATACGTCTGCATGATCATATGTGGTTGATAACCGCTCTATTTAATGGTAAATTACTTATTTATTTAATTATTTACTTCCAGTTTAAGTGATTTGGGGTTGGCACACAGTATTGCCAACGCAATCATTTTCCACTGATCCATAAGGTATCCATAACCCTCTTCAAGAGGCAAAGTGATTAAGAATATGACCGCGGGGCCAATCCAACTATACACTTCTGGGAAGGGTGGCAAGAGGATTACGATACCTTGACCGCAGGACCCAATCAAACGACTTCGGGAAGAGCGAATGTGACAAAAACCCACAGCGAGGTAACACCCACATCACAAAATGTGTGAGAAAACCCCACATTCCTGTACCTTCCAGACAAATACCCTCCGAAGGGGCACTAATAGATAGTCCCACCTTTCCTTATCTATTGTGGTCATTTTTCCCCCTTCATTCACAAGTTCAAAGTCTTAGTACATATTGCTATAAAATTAACCATTAATGTTACATTATTAAGTGACGGCTCATGTTTCTTGTATGAGATACACGAATAAATTACAATCTGACTTCCACGACGTCTCGTTGTCTAGATGACATTCTATCTTTTTTTTAAAGGTTGAGTTACCATTCAATGCATAGAAAAACACAGAGAAGAAATCAATTAGCCGAAAGATAAAAACGCTGTTACATTTTGAAGCAAAAAAAAAAAAAATCAACCCTCTCAGTGCTACAGCTTTAAGTGTCGAATCGAAACACCTCACTCCGTTTATGTCGACGAAACCCATTTTTTTAAATTTTGGATCAGGAAAAACTTCCTCTGGGGAAGTTATTGAGAACATATTGAATTTTAAAGCGATTATTGAATTAGCTTATTTTATAATAGCACTCTCCCCCGGGTTCGCCTGGGAATTCTTGTTATGTAGCACGTAAACTCTTTATAATATTAAGAGGACAAAATTTCTTTGTACACCAAAATGTCCGCCCGTGAGGCATTTTACGTCCCCTTATGTGTATTATGTAGAAATGACTCTCAACGTGAAAAATGAGATTAATAACAACCCAATTTACCAAGTACATCATATATTATTATAAGATATCCAGACATTTTTATAATGAATTATCGTAAAAAAAATCGATTCCAAAATCGTCTTATAATTGAAAACGCTGGTGGCATTAGGACGTATCTAACAACAATTTCTCACCCTCAAATGCTTAAAATGAAAGAAATTTCTCTGTATTAACATGTAAATAAACGTAAAATTACAAAAACTCTACAATTTTAAGAAATACATTTCTATCATTTAATCACCCAAAGGCTGTGATTCAAATTGTTTTATTCGTCTATTGTAGGCGAGAAAAGTGAACCGCCACTTAGTTTCGTGAGATTAATGATTATTTTTTTAATATCTTCAACTGGGACTTACCGAAAGGAAATGAATTACTCTTCCTTTCCCCCTTCTCATCGGAGATAACCCGGAAGGGTCGGTATAATTCTCCTACCTGACCCGTGGGGTTACGTCGCAGCGGGATTTTAGTGCGACACCGGAAAAGCAGGCCTCATTGCCTAAACCTCACCAAGGCATAAAATAAGAAAATAAAAATAAATATTTTGTTCAAAAATCACATGTCTAGGTTTGTAAATTCTTTTTTATCAAAAATATTTTTATTTTATTTCATTAGAACCTGGCATGTACCCATATCACCAATTTTGTAAACATTTAATGAAAGTATTTTATTTGCATAAAATATTAACATATCATTTGTTATTTACTAAGTGGTATTAGCAATTGACAAATAATTTAATGCTAGCATCAATTATTTCTGGCGAGAAGTCTAGATCTCCGAGTTCACTTTATGAAATGTAAAACAATTTTAATGTCCCCTTATAATTAGCATACAATACGATATACAAGTATTTTAACTTAATCACACGCATTTCGACTTAATCGAAACGTTACGGTAACTAAGCATTCTTTACATGTATACAAAGTTAGAACGCAAACCTTTAATTGAAAAAAAAAACCCTCACAGACTCGTCGCATCGCTTTCTTTCCATGCATCATTATTTTTCATTATCTCCGTCCGAGGACTGCACAGTACTCCCAGCGACCAATAATCTTTTCTGTCAGAACACATATTTCCAAGTTGTATTAGCGTGCTCGTAAGTGACGCTTTTACGTCGGAACATAATGACAGTGGAACACAAAGATTAATGACACATTAAGATTAAACTTTTTATCTTGAATAAGCGTAAAATGTATATCGTTTGAACTCGTCTAGTACTACCAAAGTGATTTGAGACCTTCAATTTTAATACTTATTTGTCTCATTTTGTGTTCTAGTTTGTATTTTCTGGATTGTGTAGGTTACAACGATCAACCCTATCACTGTGCTCCGATTTCAGAATCTAGATTCATTAAAAAATTACTCATATCTGTGATCAAATAAATATTTTCTTTCAATCTATAAAGAAGTGTGGAAATAAAAGAATAAATGTTAAACATTTCATCGCTTTTTTTTTCGGGACGAAGACTTTTAAAGAAAACCCTATTGTGAAGGGTGATTTGACATGATCAGTGACAATTCTTGTTGGAGCAACGCACATTGTAAAATGCGTCCTGTAATAATGAAAACAAAACACACAAGAAACATTTAGTATCAGCTCCCACGCTTGGGAGGATATCGAAGAAAGAAAGGATCAAGGGAAATGTGATAAGCGACACAGTGGGAAATTTTCTGACAAAAATCGGTTCGACAATTTGTGTGTGGACGGAATGACGTGATTGTTTTAAAATACTCGTACTCATGTACTTTAAGGACCCGCTGCGGAAAATTGAGTAAAATAACTTATGAAGTGTGAAAAGAGGTTAGAATAACACATAGTTCGGGAGAACGATCAAAAATTGATTGGAATAACAGTATATAAGACGAGAAATCGAATTAATTCCCCAAAATGATCAAGATTTGATGTCACTGGTGGACTAGTTTTCAGGTACTTTGATTTTAATGTTAGGTTGCTCCGCGAATGAGCGTTGCTCCGCAAATCATAATATCACATATTCAAATTACATTCCTCATGGATTGACTCTTATTGAAAAGTGTTAATTGAACATAATATTGGACGTTATTTGAAACTAAGCAAAGTTTTACACGAACTGGGAGATTTTGAAAAGATCATAGCTCTGCAGTATTGACTCTGACTGAAGTGTCTGTAGTATTTTCATAAGAAAGTATTTCAAATTCGAGATAAAAAAAATTCCATCGCCCAGTGCACATAACCTCACTATTCCACATAATTTTCTACCAATAAACTACTTTGAAAATTATTATAAATTCCCAGAATTGACTGGGACTTCGAAGTTGTATTGAAGAATCCTTATTTGAAATTTGAAGAAAATGGTTTCATCCAATATCTATAACCTAGAAATGGTACATAATATTCTATAATTTTCGGCAGGGGGTCCTTAAAGTACATGTGAGCACGATTATTTAAAAAAAAACACGTCATTCCGGTCATACACAAATTGTCGAACCGATTTGTCACAAAATTTGTCAAAATTTCCCACTGTGCGACGGAGCGCTCATAAAAGAATGATTTTCTTGCTGAATTTTTCGAATCATCCGTTCCTCAAATGAAACAAATTACTATTTTTGAAAATTTATTCTAGTTATCAAGTATTCCATCATTTTTGCCTCTTTCATGGAAAAATTATTTTTTTTAAACTACCCAAAAGTGAAAGATTTTCGTAATATTTGTGAAGAAAGGGGTTCCCAGTTCAAACAGTTATAAGCAAACCTTAGATTCGAGTTCAACACCCAAAAAAACACAAAGGTCCCAGAAATCCTCTCCGTCATCAAACTTTCTAGTAGTATCCCAGCGCAGTTTCCTCTATTACTAATAGAAGAACTCACCACTTGAATTTATTGTCTGTGCTTGTGATTAGGCCCTGGTGGCGGCATTGGTGCAGCGTCGTCTGCTGGCGGCGACGCCAGGTTTGCGTCCGTTGTTCGCCTCACGCATCACCAGCTGGCTGCAGGCAGCGCACCGAGAAGAACGGCGACGCGGTGTCGCACGAGTGTGTGGGGAAGCGGCAGTGCTCGCCGCCCCGGCATTGTTTGTCACCACCGTCGTCATTGCAGCTTGCGCTCTCGATATCGACTTCCCAGCTGACACCATCGCACCGGCTTTGTTTCGCGGATTTATTAAGTAAGATTGGACGATTTCCTTTGTATTTCGATACCTAATTTCTCGTAGTATTAGAACCCACAAAATGTTATTTATTTTTATTTAATCGAAAGGTTAACCAAAGATAATTGCCCCCGATAAATCTCGTTCTTCAGAAATTTAAATTACTCTTTCTGGGAGATATTAAAAAAATTTTAAAAAAGTATTATGAATGAATTTGCAAAATCACATGAACTCTCCATTCTCAACACTTCTAGTACCAGGTCGACAGCTACATTCATTCGATAAAAGCGAAAATCTACCACTACTATATTCTTGCGATAATGCTGCATTCAGGGCCAGAGCTAAATTATGTATTATAACAATGATTCGAAAAAACATGAATACTTCTGGCGATCACAGAATCCCATTTTAAGGAGAACTTCAACATGATAGTGAGTTGTGTTCCAGAGCGACAATGATCTTGGCACTGGGATTTCTCCCATTAGCTCTAACGGCGGTGGCGGGCCCAGAATTCCGGCGCGGAACAGTTTCAATACGAGCAGTGGCGGCGGCAGCAGCGAAAGGTGGCTTGCTGAATGGTCCACCTCCTTCTAGCGCAGCATATTCTGACGACTTATGCGACTATGACGAAGGCTTTTCAGATCCTTCGCATCTTCTCTACAAGAAGGTAAGACAAACGATAACTTGTCAATATTAGCGAGTATTTCCCTAAGCACTAGCTCTTTCTTGGGGTTTTGCATGTTTCAATCCGTACTCCAGGATATAGGTCGTCTGTGGAACAAATGAAACCTACGTTCATACTAGTTACAAAATGTTCTCTCACTGAAAAATAAATTATTGAACTCGGAAAATTTAGCAGTTTCACTGAGAATTTCTACACATAAACTTATCTTATAATAGTTAAGAAATTATAATCGTTTTCAAGGATACGTAATACACAATTCTCCATATTTTCCCGGAGAACTTTTTCGTAGTGTCCTGTATTCCTTCATTCATCCTTTCTTCAGTGTTATTTTTGGTTTTTCAAAACCACCAAGTCGCGAATGTCATTAGATTGATTTTCAAGTCCATACGGTGGGTTAATTTTTAACCAATTTATTTATCATCGACCTAAGAAAACAAAGCAGAGAGAAACAAAGACCAAAAATGAAAATAATGAGCGTACACTTTATACGTTGTAGTGCTCTAAAACGATCGATGCACACCCTTCGCTAATCACGCGTTAAATAAGTCACTCGAACAGCACTGTCTTTCATCCTTTAACAGTTAACAAAATGAATAAAACCTTGTTCCTACTACACAGGATAACAAAGACAAAAAACCGTCGCAGGAAGTTATGCCGTCTGTGCCACCTGAGCGTTTGCTGACGCCATTGGACCTTCCTTTCGCCAGAATGAAAGAGTCTTTGACAGCTTGGGCTATGGGGAAGGGCCGTGTTGTAGCAGTTGTGGGATCTGGCAGCAAAGACACCGCCGTAGCTCCCGACTGGCTAATCGACGCCTTGGCACCTACTCATTACTTTGTAAGTTCTAACATATTTCTAAACATATAAATCTCTAGAGGTTTAGGGTGCTCACGTCACTCACCTTATAACACTCTAATCCGCAGGGGTATCAATCATGAAATTTCCACAAAAAGCCGGGAAGTATCTAACTTGCAAAATTTAAAAACAGATAAATATACAATTTTTCTCTGACAGAATACCATGACAAACTAAATGGTAATAAGAATCTGTATAGGACAGGTCAGGAGTAGGTAACATACACCATTCCTCCGTGTTTTCTAGCACTGCCAGGAAGTCACATTTTGCAGGTAGAAGGGGTTGTTCACAAATCGTCTAAGCTAACCTTCTGACCGTGACTCCATGAAGTTGTAGGAAACCACATCCTTCGCTTTACGAGCTGGATTTAAAGAGATGGAAGCACTTCGCTAGTGAGATTCAAAGGTTTGTCTGACCTTTCCGGCCAATTTAACCAACAGGAATACTTCAACCTACAACATGAACTTGATTCTAACTGTTCCATAATCAACATGAACCTATATAACGTAAAAACTGTTATTTTTCCGATGGATAAGTAAGGCAATCATACGGAGCAACTTTACTTTCTAAGCTGGCGTGTAGGTAAAAAACTACAATCATTCTGAACATACCAATGTCACTTTTATGTTCAATAATATATGGTGTTACAACCGTGATTACAAAAGGCTTTCAATTAGTAGACACCACACGGCGTTTTTTAATACTGTAATTTATGAATACCCCACCCCAGAAAAAGGATATCTGGAAGTTTGGATGATGTGGAACGGTCTTATCACTCTCAGTATTATCCATTGGGAAGTCGTGTGTGCTGTGTTCTGTGTAGTACTAAAAGAGTTGGATCTCCGTCTTGCGTAGAAATCACCATCATGACTGAATCCATCACACAGTTCCCACACCAAGTTTTGGAGAACCACGAAGGCACTCGTATTACATTAGATCGTTCTAAACCTCCATATTCAACAATTCTGATGATTGAAGCAATCCTTGATTTGAAAAGTTGCCCCGTCCGTAAACTACGCTTTATTATTAATTGCATTTATTATAAAACCCGTAAATAATTCGCTTAGGGCGATCAATTATTTGTATATCGTATTTCGGCTCCATTTTGGAGGCATATATACGTAAATATTCGTATACAACATCCTTCGAATTGTTTTTACATATTGATATTAAATTCTATGTAATAAATTAGTTATGGGATTCAGACACAAGCGTAGCTAAAGCGTTCAACATATTCTTGTGTTTTTTCAAACTACCGATTTAATTGTGCTAAATAAGGTAAATAATCCTGACAGAGCCAGGGTGCAGAAACGATGCGCGCGCGTATGGCATTGGTGGAAGGTGCGCGGCCTCATTTCTTCCGGAGACGCACGGTCGCAGCCAACATCGCTTACGGAGCCCTTGGGTTGGAGTGCGAACACTCCTTGGTAACGCCGTCTCTCAAACCATTATCGCCGCGCCGTCCACTCTCCGCTTCAATTGACGACGTCATAGATGCCGCGCGCCAAGCTGGCATCCACGATTTTATCTACCAGTTGCCAGAGGTAAATGAGGGCAAGTGAAGTTCATGACAGTAGGTATCTAGATTCTTTTTAATACATCGCCGTTGGATATGTACTAGTAGGTATGCAAACACGCGTATAGGGCCTTCAAAAAGACTCTCGCTCCGGGTCTAATGAGGTTAAGGTGCGCCACTGACTCACAGGCAGTTACTTAATTTTGGTTTTTTCGAATTTTGAGATCCTAGGTTTTTATATATAACGACACAGTATCGTCTGTACATGTATGAATCTACGTCGAAATACTAACATGGCTAGGAAGGATAGGTGGAAGACTTTTAGACTGGGATTTAATCTCTTCAGGTCTTGAATAAACATCTTTCAAATGTCTGAGTGAAATGAAAACAAGTCGAAAATATTTCTGACGTATTTCCAAGGTATCGTTACAGTAGAACTTCTTTAATGAAGTAACTGAAAAGGTACATTCAATATGATTATGTACGGATATACTAGCACAAATTTACCTAACTTTTATTTTCTGGATCAATAGCATATTACATCCAGCCCTAAAATTATGCCATTAAGTTAAACATTACAGGAAAATCTACAGCAATTATGTATCTCCATCTTACTCTGAACTGACAAATCTGATTTCGACTACTTCGTTTTAAAATCTCTAAACGCTAAAACCGACAGGGCTACTTCACTTCTACCGGGAAGGCAGCAGCCCGTATGGATGTCAATCAACTCCTGCAGCTGGCGGTGGCTCGCGCTTTGCTACACGACCCTGTACTGTTGGTGGTGGATGGCCTACCGGTCCACACGAATCCCCGGGAGCAAGAGGTAAAATTTATCTTAACTTCGTCTGGTAAATGTTACAATAACCCTTTGTGCACATAGAACTTTAGTGAAATGTGTCATAAAGTTGTAGATTAAATTAACAAATAATAATCGAATCATAAAGATAAACTTATTTATTGTAATCACTTTTAATAAGAGTTATTCCATTTTATCCATTTAGGACAGTCTCCAGTCTCAGTAGCGTCAGTATAATGTGATTTTAAATGACCTAATATTTGAATGATTATAAAAGTAGATTTGATATTTAGAACAGTTATTCCTCGTAGGATACAATATATCAGTTTAAAAAAACAGACCTTATTTGAAGCGCCCTCTTACGTACTCTATATCTACAGATCGGCTTGATACTAAGGTTATCGTACTTCCAACAAGAAAATGTCAAAAAGCCCCTTAAAACCCCAATTCACCTACTGAGATTGCCACAAATTATAACTACATATTAATATCAATTTCCATTCATTATCATTGAAGTACTTACGGACAGACTACAACATTATCATTGAAGCGTCATGAACGCTAAATATATTTTTTCAATCATGAACACGTATATGTACATTAATAGGATTCCGAAAGCAGTCTTATGAGAGGAAGTCATTTTTGAATGTGCTTACACAATGGCAAAACTGAAACACGAGTAATCATAAAGATAGTTAAAATCTATAACAATCACGTGAAGACAGGCACTGATCGTCTATCCCTTTCCTTTATTAACTTTTATCATATACATGTACTCCTCTGTACTTTTGATGGGAGCAACAGAAAGCAGAGAACGCACTGGCAGACGCGTCGCGAGGCCGCACCGTAGTCCTTGCGAGTGACGTCGTGACGCCGGCCGTGCGTCGAGCCGATCTCATTCTGCTGCTGGAGGGCGACGGACAGCTGAGCGAACATGGTACACACGAGACGCTACTAGAGGCCCGGGGACACTACTATCGCATGTGTCGGCGACAGGACCGACTACAACACCGTAGCTGCCTCGCACGCCGCGCAGCTTCGAGTTACGAACTCCAGCGACCTGAAGCGAAGCGGCCTACCGCATGCTCCGCATGAGGTTGGTTACTTGCACTTGATTTTGAAAGAGAATTGACTTCTTCCGAACTTCTTCTAAGTTATATCCCAGTCAGTCAGATAATTACTTCAGAATCATCTAGTGCACGGATTATCACCTTCAAACTCACGAATCTCACTGGTTCTACTAAAATCCAGTCTGTATTTATAAACATTTACTGTATTTATAAACAATTTGCTTAAATGGAACAAAATTTTAGAGAAAAAAGCGGATTGCGTTAGAAAATTTGATATAACGTTAGCGGATAACGTACAAAGTGCAGGTTCCGAAATCAGTAAAAAGGAAACCACTGTTCAAATAGTACTCAACTCAACTTCAATGAAATCTGTTTGCGACAATTTAAATGTGTTGCAAAGAGAAAATTGCGTTCTTATTGTAGTAAAGATCATTCAAGGGATTTTTTGGTGTTTGCATGAATTATCATGGCTGGGCAGCACCTCAAAGAAAAATATTTAAATACTGCAATTAATTACATATCTTATTTAATTACTTTCAAATGTAATTAGTATTTAATTACTTAAAATGTACAATTTTTATTTAAATATAATTAATTACATTTTTATACTATTTTGACGGCACGGCTTTCATGTTATGCGTCTCCGCTGAATGACTCAATAAATATATAGTATTTGGAAATACTATTTTGAAATAGACTTAAACAGTTTTGCAGGACTATCTCCGAGATTGAAGAGTATAAAACTGTTTACCAACTAAGTATACAAATTTGCATGCTGTGAATACGTGTCCCTGCAGAACAATATGTTTCTAATTGTCGAATTCCATTCTTACATATCAAACAGTACAAATTCTTTTGAAACACGCTATATAGAGGATCACCATAATCATTTAGTTAGTTATCTGAAAAAAGAACATTTGTTAGTTGAATTTGAGTGAATTTTGTGTATTCTTATGAAAAATGTCTNAAAAAAAAAAAAAAAAAAAAAAACGCCAGGAGTAAAACGTCATAGCTAAGTGTTTACTATGTGATAAAAAGAAAGAAAGAGAAAACAGTCTACGTGAATGCTGCGTCAAATTTCGTACTCACTTAAAGGTATTTATATTTTACAAACGATTGATAAGTTTCTAAGAAAAATGCACTAACAAAGGTGAAGAATAACATACACGTGAATAGTCAAATAAAATTGTATCGCTTTATTTGAGTTTTTTTCTGTGTATTTTTGTATGGAATTTGTCTTAAATCGGGTTTTTAGAATAATGCATATACTCAGTGGCGGATATACACTCAAAGTCGTCTGACTTTGCCTCGAGAAATTCAACTAAAAATATCATGAACGCAAATGCACAGTGGTGATCAGTTTATTGCATATTATTCGCAGTAAATTACATTGTTGTCCTCAACGTGGTCATAGGCAGTTTGTAACAGCTCTCTTGACAATAAATTAATTATATATTTTTAGTCAGTCTAACTGACTTGATGTTTGTATAGAACCTGTACTCAATGTAGCCAACGCTTTTACTTCGCCATCCTCCATAAGAGTAATGATAAGGGTACCTCGCGTTCTGTTGGCAAGACATTCGAACTTGAATCCATTGCAAACCACGGACACCACTTCAATTCACTGGCTCTATTCTGTACTTTCTGCATAGAGCGTGTGGAACGGATATTACCTTGTCTTTATTGTATTATTAACTTGTATTTCTATACAACAGTCGCTTTTGTGATTATTAATATTTATTTGGATATTATTAAATTCTATGTTACCATGCTTTTCCTGAAATTTTTCAAGCAAGATGTAGCGGGACTTAGTAGCCTTAACCCTAGAGAGCGCGTCCCCATGTGGCGGACAGGGAAATGCCCGTCAGCAGTCGCTGAAGGGTAGGAGGAAAATAAAATACTTCTCGCGGACCAAAAAGGCCGGAGAGTGAACCCCGTTATCAAAACGGGGAGTTTCTTCGACATAATCGGAGCAAAAGTCCTTGGTTAAGATGGGCTCTTAAGTCTGAGGGTCCATTAGAGATGGCGGCGGAAGAACCGACATTGGTCAACGGCGGCTTTCAGGTCTTCCTAGATCAAGACCTTGTTGTCAGGTAGAAACATACTGTAAAAACAAACAGCCAATCATGAATACTAATCACGAGGTACAATAGCATAGGAAAGAGTTTTAAAGCTAGGGCTTCCCCCTCAAGCGACGAAAAGGATGGATGTGCGACAAATACTAGGGCGTCCCCCGTAAGCGACTAAACATCTAAGCGGAGAAACATTGTACCGATGCCTGAATCCGCATCCTGTCTTACATATAGGCACTTGGAATATTGATATAATGACTGAGCTTAGCAAAGTTCTAGACCGACGTCGCATAAACATATGTTGTGTGCAAGAAACAAAATAGATGGGTGCCAAATCAGGAAAGTTTTTAAGTTTATCTACAACGGAAAGGAGAATACCAGAAACAGAAATGGCCATGGAATAATTTTGGTCCATCTATGTAATAACGTTGTTGAAATAAGTATCAATGATCGCATTATGTCGGTGAAACTCTGGGAATGAGTCCTAAGTGGGTGTCTTAATAACATGATAATGCTAACAAAACCAATTTGGCTTTACTACTGGTAAGGGAACCACAAATGCTATCAACGCGATAAGGCAGGTAACTGAAAAATCTCGAGAAAACAAACAAAATCTATAGCTTTATAGATCTGGAGAAAGCATTTGACCGTGTGCCAAGAACATTAATATGGCAAGGTTTAGGGTCGCAAAACGTTCCCGAGCTATACATAAAACTTATAATGTACATGTATAACAACGTACAAGCATGCGTCAAAAGTCCAGCTGGCTTGCCCCAAAGTTTTGACGTCAAAGTGGGAGTTTATCAAGGGAGTGCCTTCAGTCTCCTGCTGTTCAACATCGTCATGATCTACCAAACGGAGAAAATTCAGAAATCCTTACCGTAGAACCTTTTGTATGCTCTAATATCAGGCAGTATTCACGAATTACAGGAAAATTTAGACGAACAAAGAAGAGGTCTCGAGCCTAGCGGACTGCGCATTAGTAGAACCAAGACCGAGTACATGGTATGCAACTACAACCCCGACAATTCTACGAAGGTAAATACAGACCTCAATCTAGATTGTGTAACCCTATCGAGAGTAACCGAATTTAACTACCTTGGTTCTGTAATTGCAGAAAACGGCACAATAGCCGTCATAACACATAGGACAATGTATGGGAGGAACAAATGGCGGAAACTAACAGGAGTTCTATGCGACCCAAAAATGCCTGTAACAACCAAAGGCAAGGTTTATAAAAACGCCGTAAGACCAGTTCTACTCTACGGCAGTGTAACGAGGACTATGAAGAAGACTTACGAGCAAAAAATACATACCACTCAAATGCGTATGTTACGTTCGGCAGGTGGAGTTACCTTCACGGATAAAGTACGTAATGATCATATACAAGGCAGTATTGGAGTGGCGCTTATTGCTGAGAAACTTTCAGAGTCCAGGCTAAGGTAGTATGGACATGTTATGCAAACACCCGATGATAAAGTGCCTTTCCATAGCTAAGCAAAAGAGAGGGAGGAAGACCGCAAACGACGTGGATGACGAATCTCGAGACATGAAGACTTTGGGCCTGTCTGCTGATGATGCTTATCAGTGAAGTAAGTGGCGCCTTAATAATAGGAAAGCCGACCCAGCGTACCGGGAAGAGGCGAGGACGAAGAATGGGATGCTTTAACCTCTCACTACCACCTGATGAGAATGACGTTGTGGACCGTAGCCGGCATGCGAGTTAGTTTCAAGGATTTGTTAAGTAGAGGTTGGCAATATGTTAAATGCGGACATATTGAATAATTTTTGCCAAAGTATCCTGTAGATCCTAATCAAGGGGGGCATTTTATGGTTTATTATTAAAAATTACGGTTTTACAATAATTTCATAAATATTATACTTAAATAAAATGCATCAAATAAATAATTAACAATCTATTATTAATAATTGTTTATTAAAGTTATTCATATGGTATTAATTTTATTAATCTGGTATTATTTTGATTAATATGGTATTAATAATAATTCTAATTATTAACAATTATTACTCGGGTAACACTTTTACAAAGTATGCCATTTATCAACTACAATTTTATCTGTTAAGAGTTCAGGTCCAATGAGGGCAGACTATAGCCCCCCGAATAGATGTCACTATATATACTAGTTATGTATTTGCTATGCCATTCACGCTCAATTTTGTTTGTACTTCACGCACATATGGATAACTCACTTTGAGTGAAATAAATATGACTCATCCCAATCAGTATAATTTTCAATTTTTTGGTACTCGAATAAATTTTAACTTATTTAGAGGATACGTCCTGAAGATCTGGATATTGAAACAGCGGTTGAAACATTGTTTTCTATAGCAAATTTAATAAATTGTTCTAATTGTGCAAGTCTAAGCAATTCTAACTTCAAAATATTATTTTTTTAAGAAAACCAAAGCATTAAAGAATAAGCTCTTCATATATAAGGTTATATAAAAACAATTAAATAAATATATACATGTACTGTAACATAATTAAAGCAGGGTGTCTTGGTAAGCTTGCCCCACGTTGGGAAAACCAATTGTAAGAGAATTAAAACAAGGGTCTCCTGGTAAGCCTAAGTACCTGGCCCGCTCAGCAATTCTCCAGGAAGCACCTCCAGAATGATTTGGATAAATTTGAATAAGGGCGGGATTCGGCCAGTTTAATATTGTTAAATACACAACTCTTTTCTTCACCAAGAAAAACACAGCTTTGATAAAATTGGTATAATTTACTACTAAAAAATTATTTACATAATTGTCTACTCTACTCATGCAGTTTCCCCACATGTACTCCCAAAATCACACGCACATTAACCATATCACTTGGTTCAACAATAAAATGTTGGTTGATTATCAGTTCCAACTTGACTTTACTTTAAACATAATTATTTAACAAATATTAATTAAAGAGAATACTGATTGACTAATGATTGTCATTCATTACACTTGGACAACTTTCACAAAAGTTCTTGCCATTGTAGCACATGCTCGATTTATTTGTTTGACCACTTGCCGCTCTAGCAAAGATACTGGGCGCAGCCAGTCGTGCTAATTACCTTTTCCCTTGACGTTTGACAACCAGTCATGAAAACTGCATGGGCATGCCGTGTCCCTTAGAGATCAATGACCCAGATATCACTAGGCTCTTCGCTTCCCTGTTCAGCGGAAGCCGGTCGCCTGCACTGATACCAAGATCAGTCGACCCTTGGCGTAGCCGCTCGAAAAACGATTTGAAGTTATTCCAGCTCAACTTGATGTCACGTTATTAGCGTAAAGTTCAAAGCCATTTAATTAGCGTGAAAAGTTAAGCCACTCAAAACCTAGAACTAACGCCGAAATCAAACGATGATCAAAATGCCACAATTAACTAATGATAGCTGAAACATCGAAAAACCCGAGTTCGTCATACTACTTCGTTAATGATAACTCGATTGTTGTTCTAAGTCAGACTACTGTCGTACAATAATATTCTTTAAAATATTCAAATCTCTAATAAGCTCTCCACGATCTGATCTAAAAATCTTCCACAAAAAGTTAAAAAAATCTCATAATGCTGTTCGTAATCTGCTCTACAATGTGCTCGAGCGCCCCTTCTCACCTCATTACGTAGTCATCTCCCCACACAAGCCCCCAAACGTGGTAAGAAAGACCACGCCCTTCCTGACGTCACGTCCAATTTAACCAATGATTTGATTTTGCACTCCACATGGAGTAATTTTGGTTGGCCACTTCATAGTGATGTTTGTCCGTGCTAGACGAATAGTAATGCTAGATTTTCAACTCTACTGTGCTTTTCCATGACGTCACGGCGTGATCCCGTGGTCATCTCTTCGCGGGTTATTTTTAACAAAGGACAGCTGCCCTTATCTTTCTTTTTCCTGATCAACTACAACGCCCTTGTCCTCTCGTCATTGACACTTCTTTATTCTCTTAAAAGAAATCGTCCTCTATGAACGTTTCCCTGCCCCCGGTTAGTACTGTCTATCGTCAGTCATTTCCATTGTACTTCATTTTTCCGACAGCCAGAGTCACTCGTTCACTGTCATGTCCTATGTCAATTGACATTACTCCTAATGGCCTCCTTCGTCTTAGCCGTTTTCTTCCTATAACTTTGATTGCGGTTCTGGGTTGTCGCGAATATAACCCTAACCATCCCCCCGAATTTCTATAGTATCCTTCCACATGCTTTTGTGAAATACATGTCAATCATGTATCTGGCTAATTTTTTCATCTATTCGATTTTCTTTTCTTTCACTTTTGCTCCACGCGAACTAGTGCGTGGGATGTTCCTACCCTAGGCGGATACTTTTGACGTTATTCAAAAAGAACCTTTGAGTCTGCAGCCCCTCGACCACAGACTATCCCTCGACTCAGTCTCCCTCACACCACTTTCCCCTTTGTCAACAACTGCGTCTCTGCAAAACCCAACCTTCTCGAGTGCGAAACTGTTTATTATCCTTTCCTGTTTAATATTTTTCTGAATAAGTCTCAATTAAAAGTAATGAATTAATTATTCATTACACTACCTAAGTATGTAAAAATAGAATGTATAATCAAAATAAACGTTTTTATAAGTAATTTCTAATTAATTATAATTACATTATTTAATTAGAATATATATAAATAATTAGCCTTTATGTAATGAATTATACATTTTAAAAGTAATTGCCCAGCCCTGTGAAATATAACTTATTAAAGTATCAGTAAACCAAGCGTAAAATTTTGTAGCCTCTGCTAAATGCCCTCTCCACGCTGAACACCTCAGGCACTCGTGACAAGGTTCATCGTTCATCTTCCAGCATTTTCTGTAAAGGGCAGTTCTCCTGTTCATTAAGAAGGGCCTTTTCTGAGTCAGAGTTAAAATTCTCTTCCATGCCCGTTTTATTTTGCCCATCCTGTACGTAACTTGATATGGTTATTGCAGCCGATTAAAATTTGGAAATCACTATAAAGTCCCAAATTCTAACTTCTTCAAAACTACCTTCTTATAACAAGACTGAGTCAACAATAATTTACAAAAATTGTTTACTTATTTTCAAGTTTCAAGAAAGTTATAGCCCTACATCAAACGACAAAACAGGGTTTCATTTCAAGTACAACACATTCTTTTTTTCCACCAAATTAAAAGAGAGAGGAAGTCTGTGACTATCTAATTTCATTCCGTGAGCATAGTTACTCATATATAACAAATAATTATAGGCAATGCATTTATAGGTTCTAAGTTGTAAGTGTTAATTATGTTTATTCAGTACTTATAAGACAGGAATCTAACTAACTTTACTAAATGGCAAAGTTTCAGCCAAGGGTCAAAATCGCTCCTCTTGGCTGTTCTAGGTAAGGGGACAAAACTCAGCTGAACCAGTGTTGATATACAAATCCTGCTTTCTCTGATTTGTAATCAACAATTAATTAAATTTATTTTGTTTCATCTTCTCCAATATTTGTAGTAATATAATAATTGTTTGGAGTACTGGATGTGGTGGCCATGCAGCCAAAAGATGATAAAATCTATCCATATCAGACATATTCCAATATTTGAAGAAAAAAATAAAAAATCCAATTTTGAGATATTAACAATGTTTTGAAAGATTTAAAAAAATTATAACAAGTTAAAATATAATAAAGTGATGTATAGTATTGAAGCTCATACAATTTTAAAGAGAATTTGTCAAGTTCTCCAAGTAAAAGAAATTTGAAGATAGGCATTAGATAATTTCCAAATACAGCTGAAAACATTAATTTTGAAAATTAATAAGTCAAAAACAGATAGTTGGAAAATACAAAATTATGGATATTTGTATTTTTACTAAATTTAAATGAATGAATAGTAAAAATATTCAAAATCATTGATAAGACATAATTAAAATATTTTATAATTATGTCAATTACATTGATATGTAATATTACATATGATATCAATATATAATAACAATTTAATTTTTATTCAACAATTTAAATGCAACAATACATACAATTTAAATTAAATTTCTAAGAAAATTTATTCAACAACTACATGTAAATTGGTTTGTCACATCCATGCACACTTAAAAATAAAAATCTACACAAGGTGCACTAAAATTATTTCCATAATTGTATATAGTAAAAGACATTTGAATAAATTCTCTAAACATTCAAATTATATTCCCCCCTCCTAAAGGGCATAAAGTTTCAGGACAGTTAAAAAATGTGAAAAAAAAAATCATGAAATACAGAAACCTCAGGTTACTATATGTGTTTGCCATCGACTCTCAGAGAGATCGGTGGCTACAATCCACATCATCTTGGTTCCTAACGTCGTTTGGAATATTTCACAAAATAAGAACATTCAAAGAACTAGTCTACGTCAAAACAAAACACTAAGTTTAAGCGCAAGATCTACAAATGGTTTTACGAATACAGGTTGTTGTATTAATTCCTCAGATAACAATACCACCTAACCAACTACAAACTTTCGAGACTTGTATCGGGTGACATCTTAACATACTAAAGTAAAAATTAGTTTGGTGTTACTTTGAGCCTAACCATTTTTATCCATTCGCTTGGTGCTAGCAGTAAAATTGTGACAATCCGCGTATCACGCGAACGTGAAACGTAACAGTCACATTCATTGATAAGGAAAAGTACTTAACCTTTTCAATAACCAGAGCACAGCATTTCGTGGCTAATAGCGTAAGTAAATAACGATAAACCTTGGAAATAGGTATCACAGATGTCAGAGGTTCCCCAACAAAACAGCTGATACTTAACCTGTGAATACTCCGAAACATACCGTGTTCTTAGAGAAGATTCACACCACATAACCACATTACTAGCGAAATGAAACGCTCTTTTACTCGTTTACTAATATATCGTTCATCATGGGTTACGTATAAAAATGACTGCTGTGTTAGAAGTTTATCATGAAAAATGCTCTCTCATCTTTCACGATGGGGAATCTCTGATAAAATATCGTAAAACGGTGGAATGACTTGGAGTTTCATTTGAATGGCACTGTGTATTACAAAACGACGTTTCTCCATCGTGTCTAGATTCCTCTCAAGGATGGCACAAACAAATTCGGGCCATGTAGACATCGGTGGTACGTATTCTTCTAAACTAAGAACACTTCCTTAACAGTAGCTTAGCAGCGAATAAAATTTTCAGACATGCGAAAAAAGTATCATGAACACAATGATGCATTCCTAGAAGAACATTTAGAAGCGAAAGAACCCATCGGACAATTTAAGATTTGGTTTGATGACGCTTGTAAAACAGCTGGAATTTACGAAGCAAATGCAATGATACTATCTACAGCCTCTAAGTATAATTTCATATCTCATATAATATGTGACATATATTATAATTCACAAAATGTCAATGATAAATAAATATCATGTGTTTTCTCAGAGATGGAATTCCATCCTGTCGACCTGTTCTACTGAAAGGGTACAGTAAAGAGGGTTTCACATTTTTCACCAACTATAAGAGTCGGAAAGCACGTGATTTGGTAATTAAAAATAATTCAAAATTAATTGTTCTTGTTGAAAACAAATATTAAACATTGTTCTTTAATGCAGGATGAGAACCCAAGAGCTGCCCTAACATTTTTTTGGAACACAATTCAACGTGTGGTATGTTCTTGATGTCTTTTTATGGATAGTTCTGTATTGACTGACAACTTGTAAACAAATTTTTGCCATAGATTAGAGTTGAAGGAGTTGTAGAAAAAGTACCTGTAGCAATTTCCGAGCAGTATTTCCATTCTCGACCAAAACGAAGTCAGATTGGGGCTTGTGTGAGCAATCAAAGTGAAGTTATTCCTGGACGACAAGTTCTAGTTGAAAAGGCTACAGCTCTTGAATTTCAATATCCTGAGGGCTCTGAAATACCTCATCCAGAATTTTGGTAAATATAAATTTGACTAAACATCATAATTGTGTTAACAATTTTTAAGAGACATGTATTTTGCTTCCAGGGGTGGTTATTTGGTAAGGCCTCTAAGTGTGGAGTTCTGGCAAGGACAGAGCGATCGCCTTCATGATAGAATAAGATTCCGTTTACGTCAGCCTGGGGAAGTATTGGACCCTAGCACAGTTCATGTAGGAGATGGAGATTGGGTTTTTGAGAGATTAGCACCATGATGGATTTACTAATTTATAAAACGCATGAAGTAATTGAATAATGTTCAAATAAAATTTATTGTATTGAATTAAATAAAAAGACTGTTTAATGTACACAGTACAGATCCATGGCTGCTTTCTGGAGATTAGGAGAAAAAAATTTAAAGACTCAAATCATTTACTTGATATACATATTTTAAATGTTTATCATTTGTTTGAATACTCATCATTAATAGATCAATTATATTTTCCAGTTATAAAAAAAGTTTGTTATGTTCCAGTTAGAGAAAATTGCAAGCAGAAATAATTTGGTTGAATTTCTCCTTTATTATTTGCCTCCATAATTCATTATTGTCAAGATTCTTCAAGTCTCAATTGTAATATTTCTCTTTTTATACCTAAATTAACCCCAAAACATGTTAGAAGTAAATAATTATATTTCAAAAGCAAAATAAAATACATAATTGTTTTTACCATCTTTTGATATCCAACATCGCTTACAGAAAAAAGAACCTTCTTCTTTAATATAATTTTCAAACAAATGCATACTACCTCCAACTCCAAAATAGCACACTTTAGCAGCAATAAAACTAAAATAAATTAAGAAATTTTATCTTTAATAGACACACAGAAAAAGACAAAAAACAACTACCCAACTTAATAAACAATGAAATATATGCAGTACTTTACTAAAATATGCAGTAACAAATTTTGAGAGGGACATTTCCCCATCATAGTCAAGTTTACAATTTATTACATTTCTAGGGGTCTCTTATCTTTGTAGAGACTTAATTTGGATTTTAGAATCATTAGAAGTACCTCTTTTCATCTCAGTAACCTCTAAAACTGCAGATTCAACACAAATATCGAATATTTCTGATAATTTTTACAAATAGTCCTCTTCCCACCCCACCCCTAGAGTTGAGAACTTATTGGGGCTGAATATGGACTTAAACGACAATTCATCATGTTGACCCAATAAACTATGGTTTTCCTCGATTTTCATTATTGTTAATTCCCAGACAGAAAGTTGTACATGTTTTATTGAAATTGCTCTTTTCTTTCAGCATTCAGGACTATCTATATATTTGGTATATTGGTGGGGAGACCACGGGACAGTTTATCCATCACAGTTTTCATACAAAGAATTCTATCAGTGATTTACAGTAACCAAGTAGGCTATGTTGAATGGGGATATTGGTGTAGATTAATGATTACAATGATTTTGACCAGCAGATGGTGTTGAGATAGAATGAAAGGCTTGCGAAACAGGAGGAAACCTGCCACACCTACTTGGTCCGCCACTGCACATTCATTGGACTATCCAAGATTTGAACCAGTATCACCTGAGGTAGAAAGAGAGTACTCTAGCCACTACACCACGTGTTATGATGGAAAGTGTACATACAATGAATTCTCTAATAAATTACTAGGTAATAATATGCATCCAGGTTTTAAGAAATTTGAAATTAAAATAAAACAATTATTGCAAATATAACACTCAAAATAAAACTAATGAGCAATTAAGTATAACTGTCAACAAGAAATTTAAAGAAAATTAGTATGGTACACAAGACAAGTAAAATGCTAACTTGTCATTATTAGAACAATTAAATTCTAATACAGTGAGGCACACCAACCAAGAGCTTATTTCATACTGTTTATCCAAATGTAAATTTCTATTTAATATCTATTATTAAACATCAAATATAATTTTCAAATAGTAAAAGAAAATGCTAAACGGCCAAAAGAGAAGTTAAAAGCTGTTCTGAACAATAAGCAATTTCTTTCTCCTTCAGAAAAAACAGAAACCCCAACAATTAAGATCACAGAAGAGGAAAACCAAGGACAATTCATTGTTCATACTATAAGACCAAAGAAATAATTTACACAACCTAGCCTAGATGCAGTAAAGTTAAAAAAAGTTACTAATACAAATAAAAAAACTTTTATTAAAAAAACGATTTGTATGAGAAAGGTGCGATTATGTAGAAATGATTTTTTTTTACATTTCCTTGTATAAGAATTATTACTCAATCTTGAATAAAAAAAACCTTAAATGCAATTATTTAAATAGGTATAAATTGATTAACTACAAACTACACATTAAATAAGTAAATAAATAAAATTTATTGAAAAAAAGAAGCTGCAAAATGTAGAAGATTAAACTAATTTACTCTCCAGAAGCAAGCAACAGACCTGTTCATCAATTCCATCAAAGATCCCAAGGTAAAATCATGACACGCACCCCCAAAGAATGAGAATATAAAAATGGATAACTGTTTGTTACAATACCTACAGAATTTTCAACAAATATTATTTGCAAGAGATAATGATAGGGATTATTTAACAAATATGTAAGCTTAGTAATCACTTAATTTTTACAAAAAGATCGCTAATTGATATCTGTTAATATCACTTAAAATTAGAGAAGTAATGGACACTGCCGCCCCCTAATGCTGCAATTACTAGGCACAGGTCTGGTTGGCCTATATAAAGGATCTACCTATGTTCCCCCGAAAAACAAACAGGTAAATGTAATACAAATTTGTATTATAATTTCTACATATCACATGCAAGAGTTCAAGTAACTCACAACACCAGGTTTGTCCCATGCAGGCTAAACTCTGCAATACTTGTATAAGCAATACAATGCAACCACACTGCTGACAGCAAAATATAAATAAGTTGTGAGAAGGCAGTGTGTGACGTCTTTCTTTATGGGATCTTTACATGCTTCACAGAGGAGGGAATGGTCTTGAGATTCAAAATGTATCTTCCCTACATGCTATCTATAGATGCCAAGCAGATTTTCACTCATTTATGGGTTGCTGATTTTCCTTCCATTGTTTGTCTAGTCTCTACGTACATTGTAAGCTATTTGTTATCTCACTAGAAGAGCCTTTCTTTATTGGTACTTTGATTAAGGAGGCTTCAAGACAGACTCTAATGACCTTGACGAGCCCTAAAGCCCCACAAAAAAAAAAAAAATCTTCAAAACAGTTGTTTCAAAGAATATATCCTAAACGAAACTCTTGATTGGGATTATATTTTATAACTTTCATGTATTTCTTGTTTGTTAATAATGCCTGCATTAAAAATTTTTTTAAATGAAATATTTGATTTGTAAAATTCTTTATAAATTTCTGATTTTGTCATGATATCCTAATGCTGTAATAAGTATTTGCCATTGTAAACAATTAATATTTTTCGTCACTATTTAAAAAATTGTTTATTATCTATTTGATAAGTTGATGTCTTTTATTTAAATTTTTTTACAAATATTATCTGCGTAGTAAAACCATAATTTTCAAACAAATGATTATTTCATGCTCCCCAGGTAAACCCTCCCTTCATTATCTGCTACTGGATTTGAAGTTATTTAGTTTAGTGAAGCCTTTTTAGATTTTTTAAAAAAGAAAATTACACTACAGAATAAATGAATAAGATAGTAGAATTTGGTAAAGCACTGGAACTTTTATTAAACTTGCAACCTGTCTTACAATTATCACACAGACTCAATAAATTTACCTAGATGTGTAGAACAGTTTGCTTTTTTTGTGGGACTTTACGGCTTGTCAAGGTCATTAGAGCCCTTGCGAAGAACAGCTCCCAATCATTATCAAAATAAGACTTCTTTATTCAACAAACAAAATATTCAGTTCCTGCTAAAATCCTCTAATGACCATCTTTTCGGAATACACAAAGAATCCTTGAATGTGTATCATTCATGTCTGCATTTGTTTATGTATTCACCCAGTATTAAAGAACTACTTATAGTTTCAGTTTATTCTCATTCCACACAAAATTCACAGCACTTAAATAAAGGTATAGGGAATGTTTTCTCCAAGACAGGTTTATAGTTCAATAAAGGGTACACGAATAACACAATTTAACATGTAAGTATCCTCACAAGTACAATTCTTATGTTGGGTTATACCATTTATACTGTTATACATTATACCCTGAAAACAAGAATCACTCCTCACTGTAAGACATATCAATCATGAATAATGAACCCATTCATAAAAAGGATACATATAACCTGTTTTCTTCAATTTTTCCTTGAAAATTGCTACTATCTTGCTATAATTTACTGGATTATATATTGTTTCAGATGAAACAATAATGTCGTAAGGCTCTTCTGCTCGGACCAAATCCAGGAAAGATGACCAATCACCACTGAAGAATCTACATCTTTGAATTGCGACTTCTCTCTCTTCTTTACTAATGTTAATCAAAGTGTTGGGAATGGTGAATGACTTTATAACTGACGAGTTCTGTAGATTACAAAGTTTTCATACAACAAAATGAAATTAATCTATGTAATTTTGTTATAATATTAATAGTTATGTTCCACTTACATAATCTTGAAAATGAACAACACATTCACGAAGTAAAGCAATAATTCCCAAAACACCAGCACCACACCCTAAGTCAAGGACTATTTTTCCATGAGAAAACAAATGAGAAACTTCATTTACAATATAATTGGCAAGATCCTGAGTGCACTCCCATATTTTGAAACCACCTGGAAAACTGCATAAGTTCAGTGAACAATGAAACTTTACCAAAATACATTGACTTTGATTACAAAATCTACACCTTCATATTTTCCAGGTATTAAATCAGAATGAAGTGATTCTGCCTCTTTAAAACTAGCATCCTCAATGCAATTCAGGTCAGGAGAAAGATACTGTACTTTCACAAGACCACATGACAGTGTATGGAGATTCTCATGATCGTAAGAACAGTTATGTTGTTCATGTATGCTTTTGATTTCTGATGCTGAGACCCACTTCAATGTTCCTTCATTATTTGTATCAATGACATGCTCTGAAACATTATCTAGGTGACATTGACGTATTAAACTGATATCATGCGAAAACGTACACCTTACCAAATTAAGGGAGACTACCTACTGTCAGAATTGTCTTCCTCTTCCTCTTCAAAATTAAATTTGAACATTGTCGAAATTTTCTGAAGTAAATCTACGAATCAATCAAATATTTATAATAATTTACATTATTTGGTGTTATGAAATAATGAACTTAACTGATCACATTAAATTGACATACGGCTACACGAGTTATCACTATACCTCACAGCAGCTGCATCAGAGCTGCACAAACGCCGAAGATGTCGAGAACACCAGGTGCGAAATGAATTTTTTTTTTAAAACGGAAAAAACATTTAATAACCAATTACTTTTGGTATTACCTACACAGTTTCTCCCTTCCACCTCTCAATAATCATCGTTCTCCCGCTATTTACGTTCATAATACTTCTTCCATAAAAAAACAGGATAGACAACTTTCAAGGAGTATGGTAAGGAATGTTCTCACGTACTAAACAAGAGGAAGGAAGTTTCTTTCCCATGATGCCGTTGCACAGTTTTTCCATACACGAACAAAAAAACACTTTACTAATATTCTTCGCAATACATGCATTTTTACGAAGTGAATTTATATAGGTTTTGCCTTTGTCAGGTTTTCGACTTTTCTTGAACGTAAGTTGGTTATGACGACAGTTGGTTCTGGTGATTTCAATTACTACAAACTCTAAGATAGTAACTAATTGTGGCGGGAGATGGAATTTAATGAAACCTGGAGGCTGCTTGGAGGCAACTGCATGTGCCCTGCACTCACCTGCTCTGGCCCTGCATGAAATCTCAAGATGAATTGATTTGTGTTGTAATGAAACTGATAGAGATGTGCTGGAGACTGGCTGGAGATGAGAGCTGTTACCGGCTGTACACCAGCGGATGAAACCAATCGACGTAAGAGGTGTTCGCAGGCTGTACGTGGGCTTTTCGCAATATCCATTATCCTGTAGGGCTGAAGAATTGATTATTTGATGGAATATAATCATTCTGATGGTGCTGATGTGTCGTTTATTCCTTAAATGCTAGAGAATGAATGATTGGTGGTAAATTGATGTTGCAGCAAGGAAGCAATTTTGAAGGAAATATCTGTTAAAAATTATGAAAAGAACTGATTTTGGGATTAATTGTTAATAATGAGGTTTTTGATATTAGTAGTCTTATGTTAAATAAAGACATGTTACAGATTAGTGCCTTTTAACTTACAAATTAATGAAGGAAAAGAGTTATGCAAGTTTCATTAAGAAATGGACACCATGGATGGAGATATTGAGGACATTAATGTTAAGAAAAGAAAGAGTTTTGAAGTCTCTCCGCTGAAGATGAAAAAGAAGAGGAAACTGTCCTTGTTTTCACCTCCTAAGGTGGCTGATAGTCAAATAAATTCTGATAGGAATAAGTTCAAGGAAAACAATGCAAATATTGCCAATTTATCATCTAAAGTGGAAGAAAGTGGGGCATCAACCAATGAAGAATTTCTGCAAATTTTTTCCAAGTCTGGAACTTGTTATGAAATTTCTCATAAAAAGAATAATGAACTGACTGTAAAAGAAAATGATTCAGTAATAAATTCCTTTAACTCCAGTGAAGATATTGAAGGAAGTTTATGTAATTTGAGTGTTGGTGGAGATTTGAATAATGCTTTCCTTGATGATCCTTTTGTGAATGAATGTTCTTTGAGTGAGAATGAAAGTGGAATAAGTAAGCTGAGTGAAAAAAATGCATCACTGCTCATCACAGATAATAAAAATGTAAAAAAGTCATCTCATGAAGAAAATTCTTCTTGCGCGGAATTAGATGAATGTTTAAATGGCACTTTTGGGGAAATCAATGTGTCATGTAAACCAAATATTATTTTTAAGGAAAACATTGAAAGTCCATTATCTTGTTGCATAAGTAAGGATATGGGAGGTAATGCCCCAGTCTTAAACACAGAAAGAAGAGGAAATGACATTTCTATAAATAATGAGTCAAATGTAGTGTCAAACCATTCTATCGTTTCAGAACCTCTCATTGACAGTCCTGAAGTACTCCATTGTCCCTTAACTAATGAAATAGATAAGGCTGAAAATATTAATTACTTTGATGGTTCTTTAGATGACTGGGATTTTAGTGAATTTGTAAGTCCAAAACCCTTGAATGATCTAGATTTGAGTTTGTGGCAACATTGCAAGGTTTTAAGTGTCACCAAAGATTTTGGCAAGGGTAAGATTCTTCAACTGAAGTCAACAAGATCTGATGCTATTTCTGATTGTGCACTTCGTGGAGTTTGGAACTTCAGCAAAGTAGAATCTGAAGCTGTTGTTAGTGTGAAAGCTCATTTTCAACTGTCTGAATCCATGTGGATAATTGATAATGATAACGGTTTTCTTATTCTGTATCCAGATATTTTGATTTCCCCTACCACAATTGTTGGGTCTGTCTCATGTATTCGTCAGGGTGTTTTAAATTTTTTAATCAACTACCTTGAAACTAATGAAACATCAAAAATCTTAGTTACTGGGTGTTTGATACATGAATTATTCCAGCAAGTACTTATGCAAGGAAATGATTCTCCGGAGTTTATTGCCACAGTTATTGAAGAAATCATATCTTCCCCATATAATGTATGTCAATTGTATTCAAGTAAAATGTCTACCAGTGAAGCACGATCAGTACTTCTCAGTGCTGTTCCCAATATAACAAATTTCTGCAAGTTATATTCTATTGGCTGTGAGAAAAGATTGAGTTTCCCAATATCAACAGAACCAGATTCTTGGAAAGGTAAAATAAAGTCTGTGTTAGCTGTGGAAGATAATTATTGGATACCCCAACTAGGACTTAAAGGGAAAGTTGATGTTACTGTTACTGCTCTGGAACAAATGCACACCAAACCGCAAATGATGCCTCTGGAAGTAAAGACAGGTTCAGCAAGAAATTCTGTGGAACATAGAGGTCAAGTAATATTATATTGTTTAATGGCTTCTCAAATTACTCCAGAGGTTGACAGAGGTCTTCTTGTATATTTAAGAGAAGGTTTTGCAAGGAAGGTACAAGTAGGACGAAGAGAGCAGAGAGATATTATACATCTACGGAATGAATTAGTGAAGTATCTTGTTCCTCGAGCATCTTCTCTTCCAAATTCCTCTGTGGGCAATATTACATTACCTGATCCAACTGGTAGTTCTCAAGCTTGTAATTGGTGTGAACACAAAACCATATGTGCTTCTTTCCTAAGAGCCTCTGGAGAAGATAAGAAGCACATGGGAACCAAAGCTCAAGATTTAAGAAGTTCATCTGTGGAACATTTATCATCAGATCATGTTAACTATGTAATTCACTGGAGTAATTTATTGTGGACAGAAGAGCGTGATAAGCCTGATGATTCTACCAGGAATTTATGGATATCTTCTCCAGAAAGTCGAGAAAAGAATGGTTTATGCTTCACCAATCTTGAGTTGTGTTTGCCAGTCAAGTGCAAAGATATGAATTCTTACTTTCATACATTCCAACGAAAGAATCAAAAGAGTTTTGATTTTTATAACTTATTTTGTGTTGGACAAATGATTCTTGTGAGTACAAATCTTAGATTAGCGTTAGTATTTGGATTTATAGTGGAATTAAACAATCATTATGTAACTGTTGATCTCCCTAGGAATTTATCTCAAAACTGCAGTCTTTATGGAGACACTTATATAATAGATATTTATGAAGCAAAAAGTAATATAAGTTGGAGTTTAGGAAATTTGGCTACACTTCTATTTGATACACAGTCAGCTTCCAAACTGAGACGCTTAATAATAGATTGTAATAAGCCAGTATTTGATATGGAGCATGAAAGTTGGGAAGTGAAATCAACTTCTCTTTTCACTTTAAATGAATCACAACTTCATGCTATTAAAAAAGCTTTTGCTGCTGAAGATTATTTACTTATTCGGGGATACCCTGGTTCAGGTAAAAGCTCTACTACAGCAGTTCTCATTCAGCAAATGGTGGCAAATGGGCTTTCTGTGCTCTTGACTGCACATACACATTCAGCAGTTGATACTGTCCTTTTGAAGTTGGTTAAATATGACATAGATTTTATTCGAATTGGACATGCATCTCGAATACATAAAGACATCCATCAGTGGAGTGAACAGCATCTGACTAAACATTGTCACACACCAGAACAACTGGAGTCTGTTTTTAATAAGAAACCAGTTGTGGCAGTAACATGTTGGGGTGTTAAGCATGCTTTATTTTCTCATCGTTCCTTTGATGTGTGTATTGTTGATGAAAGTACTCAAGTATTACAACCTTTAGTTCTAGGGCCGTTACTAAAAGCCAAAAAATTTATATTAATTGGTGATCCAGAACAGCTTCCCCCTGTGGTCAAAAGCAAAATTGCCATTAAAGAAGGTCTCTCAAAGTGTCTTTTCACTCGCTTGGATTCTTCTGAAGCAACTGTCCAGTTAGATCTTCAGTATCGGATGAATAGCAAAATTAATGAACTTGCAAACAGTTTGACTTATGGTGGTGAGCTGAAATGTGCATCACAGAGTGTAGCCAATGCAACCCTTCTAGTTTCAAAAGTGATTGAAGATTCATTGCCCCTTTGGCTAAGAAAATCATTATCATGTGATCTAGATGCTTCAATAATTTTTATAAATATTCCTAAAATAGAGTTAGATAAGAACAGTTGTATTAACAAAGATGAAGCAGATGTCGTCAAGGTACTAGTTGAAGCATTCCTTGACCATGGCATTCAGGACAATGCTATTGGTATTATGGCACCATACCGTAATCAAGTCAAGTACCTCAAAAGTGATGTGTTGATTTCTAAAAACATTGAAATCAATACTGTGGACCAATACCAAGGTCGCGATAAAGATATTATTATTTTTTCATGTACCAATAATTGGAGTAGAATTAATTCATCTGAAGCTTTGGGTATTTTACATGATAAAAGAAGAATGACTGTAGCTGTCACAAGAGCCAAATTTAAATTCATCATGGTAGGTAATGAGCAAACTCTAAAACAGTTTACTCCATTTGAAAACATCATACACTTTATTGACTCTTCCAATAAATTTGAAGTTATACTATAGTGTAGAACCTAATTATGTACGAGTATGAATTTTTTAAACCTTTTTTCAATAATTTAGAAATGTTTTATTGTCAAATTGGTCTACCATTCCTTATTATGGTGTGATCAGTAAAAAATAAATAGCAAAGAAATAAAGAACACTAAATTAGTATTTTGTACATATCACTTTTTGTAATAATGAATTTTTTTTTTAATTTTCTTGGGTGCTTTTGTATGAAATTTTGTGAATAAAATAGAATTTGTTTACTGTTCTAAGACTTTTATTCATTGCTTTTGCAAGAAAAGAATTGAGAGAAATTTTTAAGTCTTGATGCAAGTATCAGTGAAATTGGGCTGAGAAATCAATTTGTTTTATCAAGACACTCCCTTATCAGGTGGTGTCNCCCCACCGCTAGCCAGTGGTCGGGTCGACACAGCTCCGCGTAACACAAGGGCCAATGGCGTTTTATTGTCAAAATAATACGACTAAAACGGGTAATTGTTTAATGAATGAAATAATTTCTGTATTCCATATTATTTGTTTTTTAATAGGTTGTTCACACACTGCACATATATTTCTTTCTACAGCCATGACATTTTTACATTACATAATTTGAATCAAAATAAATTTATTGAGCTTTTGGCGCATTCCTTGCTTTGACTTATTAATTATTGAAGTCTTTTCTTTTGTATGAGAGAAAAGATAGTTTTAAAAAAGTTAAAGTACCTATTAACTTTATTTTGATAGTTTTATTTCGTGACTCGTCACAAGATTCCATATTGAAGGTGATTTTTAAACAAACGCCTGTAACACATTTTCTGGAACAAAATACCTTATCTTTATTACACATAAATAGTCTATACAATTACTTAACTAATCTAAAAACTTCATTAGACACTTTGACCAGATGTCCCTTTGAGATAAGTGCAGTAAAAGTAATGAACGCAGGGTTACTTTGGGAGAAGTCGTGTAAGAGTTCAGTGCATTCTGTACATTTCATATAACACTACTTTTTTCACAACAAATCCATTTTTTTTGTAGGGCAATACGGCTTGTCGGCATTAGGTCATAAGAGCCCTAAAATTCTGTGCAGGTAAGAAAAATGCAGTTACACACTAAGGAGAGCCAACATGACTCCCCCCGCGTGTGGGACTCGACCATACCCACTAAAAACCCTCCTGAATTACAATATATCAAAACGTATCTCAAAACATTGAGGACAAAAAATTAAGAAAGTGAAAGATACCCTAGCCCTAATAGCGTCGGGATCGAAAAGAACAAGAGGTGACCAAGGAAGGTCAGGAAAGAGAAAGGAAGGAGCATCGCACAAGTAAGTTGGAAGTAATGCCAGACTCAGCTCGGCGCCCCGTGTTCGCCAAACACGTACTTTCTAGATGTAAGTCCCCTGGGGGAAATCCATTAATGTCGTATAAAATGTCTCTATAGTAATTGTTATTTGCCAAGTCATAGATTTCCTCTATCACAGAGTGACAATGATCCTGTGAGAATTTGTATGTTAATATATATTTTAAAAAAGAATCAGCTGATTACGAAGCCTATCACCTAACAAATTGCATTAATACAAGTCAAAAACCCTACAGCAAATGGTTTTTCTTGCATGCTATAGAAAACATTACCAATTTGCAGTACCATTATGTATTCCTATGAATCATCTAAAATTCTCATAAAATATTTATATTTAGTTTGGTCAATGGTTCTTTTAAATCTAAGCCATATGGGTTTCCGGTATTTAACAGGTCAAATAGCTTGTCTATAATCCTAATAAACTTAATTGTTTCATCACAACCTACAAAAATTCTAATGCATTAGCAAAACTACTACTCAACACCTGCGCTGCCAATCGTACATTCATTTTTTATTGTAATAAAATACATGGGAATGGGAGAGCTTGTTGCAAAACTTCAAACCTGGTTCAAGTAGATGGGCTTAAACTTAGTTCACCAGGTTTATTATTTTCGCATGTTGTTACTTCAGTTTCTTCGCATCACTCCTTTTCTTGATTCTAAAAAAATTGCTCTACTTCAGTAAGAAATTAAATGTTAAACATTTAAATCTTATTAACAGCGGATTTTCATAAGAAAAATATATTAAAACATTTACATTAATTAAACATTAACTAATTCCTGTATTTGTCTTGAAAATATTTATTTTAAAAATAATAAAATATATTGGTTATTCTGTTAATAATTCTTCTTTGTTTCAGTGGCTCTGTAATCAGGTGGGGTGGAAATTGAAATAATGTAGGCACTACATCTGTTTTTAATCTTCTCCGCAAACCACCTGTTTCAAATGCACTTCCTTCAAAATGTACCTTGCAAAGGCTAGAAGTGCTCGAAGGATTGAATCCTTTTATTTTTGTAGCTATAATCCATAATTGATGAAGTTCCATTTTTGTTTGTGGGGCTTTACGGCTCATCAACATCAAGGTCATTAGAGCACTTATAGGTGGGGGGAAAATGCAGTTTCGCACCATAGAGAGAAAGCCGTAAAGACTCCTCCCCGTGTGTGGGACTCACCAAATATCTCAACCATACCCACTAAAAAACCCTCCTGAATTCAACAAATATCTAAATACAAAGATAAAAGTTAAAAAAAGGAAACAGTTGCCGAACACATTATATCATAAAAATGAAAAAAAAATCTAAAAATTATAATTTTCAATTTACAGAAATGAAGGCGAATTCTAGATCTTTAGGAAACCTACAAAACTTACTCAATTAATATAACATGAATTCCTACAAATGTGAATATTATTATTACTTATTCATACGATTCTAAAGATAATTTACAATTCAGTCTATTCTATTGGGATCTGTCATTTAAGTCATAAAGGGCATTAATGATAAAGTGACCAATAGTTTAACTATAGAACATTTTCACATTAGATGCTTCCTTTCAGTAATTATTTAAAGGGAAAAGTGATAAATGATATTTAAATTTTAACTTAACATTTAGATATGAAATTAAATTATGATTTGTCACGTCAAAAGCATTACTCAAATTTATTTTATCTTGAATTTTAGCACTACTATTAACAGTGTGGTAATACACTTCAATTATCTCATACTAACAATGAAAATACATAATCTTCATTATACTTACTTATGAGCAGATAAACCAGATTTCTTATCTATATAATTCTTGCAGTCACAGGCTACACAATAATTTCATTTCAGTGCCAACATAAACTGTATAATCATTTAATCGCTTAAACGAAGCTCAATCATCGACCACATTGGCTGGTAGCACGGGCATATACTGGAGCCATAGAACACACAACTGTACTGGTACCGAGTTGTTTACACTGACTTTTTTTTTTTGTGGTGGGGGGGAATACAGCCGGCTCGCTTCTCGACACCCAGAGCTGCATAGTCAGAGATCCATGAATGAAAAGCAATGCAAATCCAGAAAATCAAGCAAAAATATCACTCTTCGAAATGTCTGGGAAAGCTAGTCTCACATATACAATGTGCACTCCATTAACCGAGATTTAAAAAATCACCCGCATATGAAGACGACACTCCCCCCTCTTTTCCTCTGAATAGTGTTTTTCAGATGTTCTCAAAATACTCAGGACAGTGAGTGCTTGTCCAAGAGACAAGGTTAAAGTGTTTCTTCACCAATTCGAGAAACTCATTACAAGACATCCCCCATCAATATTTCACCACTTTTGGAAAATTTTATTTTTCTCACGTTAAAAACAATTAATTTATGATAAAAACATTACATTTGGTGTCATTAGACGTAAGCAGTAAATTCCAATGAAAAATGTAACTACCCACCACGTATTGAGGGGGTGTTCACCCCCATCCACACTTATCACTTCCCTAAGTGACCATGAGAAAAGAATGTATGTGAATAAGATAGGGAATTGTTTGGTGTATTCTCACACAAATGTTAAAACTGATTGCTTCAAGTTTTTTTTTTTTTTCACAAAAAATTGATAAATGTGCCACCTTGCATCTTTAAGTTCAAATTGTTTTATCAATAGAATGGATAGGGGTAGCATCGTGACTTTCACCTAGTAAGAAGCAAACCTTACTGCAATTGAGGTATGATGAACAGAATTTTTTAAAAATTAGGGTGGCGTGTACACCCATTGAGACAAGGATCTGTCATTCTTTCAAATTGTCGCTCGTGATGCACTACACCTTTTAATATGCAACCTTTTTGCATTGATAAGTGTGACGGGTTTAGTCACAGTCCAACTTTGGAAAAAGTGGTCAGAAGTAATTAAATATTGGTAAACAAAACCTAAAATTCAATAACTCTGATTATGTCATTCACGAGAAAATGAAGTTTTTGCATCCTATTTCATGAATGGTCAAAAATACATGTCATTAATAGGGCTCTATGAGAAATGCCCTATTAATAAGGATGTGTATTTTTTGACAATTCATGAAATACGATGTAAAAAAAACTTCATTTTCTCATGTACGACAGAAAATAAAAATTTAAGTAGACTGCGATACCTTCATGCACTTGAAAATGAAATTGAAATGATTTTATGGCAGTCGCTCACCCTTTCGAATTGTTACTGTGTAATTTTCAGATTAAGGCTGAAAACTGAATTAACACTTATGTATGCATCACTCTTTACTGAAGTAAAGAATAAATTACTAAAAATAAAAACAAGGGAAAAGAGCAATTGAAAGATTATTTTTTTAGTCCTTTGTGAATGGAAATGAAAAACTTTTTTTTTTTCATTCGTTTCAAGAATGGTAGTAAAAAATTGATTCTTATTTATAGGTTTTCTTATATTAATATGTGTTTAGCATTGCAGCTTCATGAGGGCTAATCATCCAGATGTGAAAAACATATTCTCATCTTAGGAAATAATAAACTCTAAAACAGTATCGAGTTGACAAAAAATTTAAATAGTGATGTTCCCTGCAATACTTACAATGGATTTAGTACACGTGAGTGTCAATAAGTGGGCTCATACAGTTTAGGAAAGTTTGGTAGACTTGTCTAGACAGGTCACATTTAATAAACACTACTTCAATAATAGAATATTAATAATAAAATTTAAATAATTAAATTAAATATAATCATTGTAATTATTTAGATATGTAATAAATTTTTAAATATTTTTCATTAAGTTACTGTTGATCCTGATTATTAGTTTACATCATATTGAGTTTTTTGTAATGCTAAAATCTTCTCACCAATGCAGAATTTGTCCATTCTTTTGTTATGTATTAGACAAATTTAGGAGCATAAGAAAAATATAATTATTCGTCAATTTTATCATTATTCAATGTATGTCAATTTTGGCCAGTGAAATTTCATTAGTTCAATAATTTTTCATTTTATTATGTCTGTGATATGTTATAAAAGAAAGACATTATGAAAAAGCACTGATCATAGGAGGTCAGACACTGATCAATGTTGAATCTAGCAACCTCAAGAATTTAACATTCTCTGTAGTTTTCATAGCTTTACTTTCTTTAGGGAAAAAGGTGGGAGTCAAAGAACAAGTAAGATTATCTGCATCAACTTTAGGCAATCTCTTCAATTGAATTGAAAACAACCATTTTAGACTGTTATATAATTTAATTATTTCAACCACTTACACATTTTTCATACACAAAAACTTCAAGATTTAATTACCTTTTTCACTGCAGAATCACTGTCTTCAAGAAGAACAAAAATTAACTGTGTGTACAAGCATAATTATAAAATCATTAATTAAATAAAAATTGCAGAAATTCAATGCAGTAAAGACATTCACTCACAAAATAATTTTAAAAATATTTATGCACATTAGTTGTTGATACAAATAAATGGGAAAAAATTCTTCAGAAAGAAAAGGCTTTTAAGTTAATGTTTATGATTAAACCCACTCTTCAAAACACTTACAAACATCAGCAACAATAATTTCCACATTTTCTCATATCATTACCAACACTAAAAAACTTTACTCCCTCACAGCAAGAAGATGTTTATGAACCATTTCCTCCTTGTTTATCAAATGTGTTGTCTTGTTTACAAGCTGCATTAGGGAACTTAAATGTTGTGACCAATCATTCAATACATCATTCGGATCCTTATTTTGAGCAAAGCTGACAACACCAGCAGGTCGATCTGTTTTTGCTAAAACAGTCTTGTTTACAACTAAGTTTGATAAAAAGTCTTCTGTTTCCTAAAACAGAAAAAACTATGTCACAAGTGAAATAATTATAATTGAATCCCTAACAATATACATAATACCAATGCCTACATAATACAACCACACAGTTTTGATGTAAAGGAAAGAAAACACCAATAATTCAATAAATAACATTGAAATATCATATTGTATCTTTATTTCATACAATTGACCACCTATATAAAATAAGAATTAGAACACTTTTTAGTATATTTTTAGTAATATATTATTTTAGAACAACACAAAAATCTGAAAAAAAATACATCTTCTAAATTTTTTTTCCCCCTTCAAAAATACAAATACCAACCTAATGGAAACTAATATTAGGAAAACAAGTATCATATGCATCTAAAACACACATTATAAATTCATGTTTTCTATAAATAGTATTGTTGGGAATGCGCAGTCAACGAAATCTTGCACCTCCATCGTCAAAATAGGTAGTAGAACATACAGCACAAACATGTCACGATGTAATAAGATTACTCAAAACGGTAGACTGGCAATGAGATTAAACTGTTTAAAATCTGAGAAACATAAAAATCCAGAAACTTGTGGCTCCAACGATACCATTTAAGGAATAAAAATACTATGATACATTTGTAATACAATACATTGGACAAAGAACAATAGCAAAGTTTTAATCAAGTAAAGAAATATACACACACATCAAAGCATGTCACACAATTAGAAGATACTTACATCAACAGGAAGATCTAAAAGTTCTGCCATTCTCTTCAAAGTTATTTTTGTGTAATACTTTGCCATAACTCGGATGTTCTAAACAAACAAAAAGAAACTTCAATAACATATTTTATTTAGTCAGTCCAGGGTACAAATTAGGGAGGGATCAATTAAAACTATTCAGAAGAATTATATAAGCCTTTTTTGTTTGAATCTAATACAGATTGAAACATTTATCAATGTACTTTATTACTTTGAAAAATCTCTCGTAAGCAAAAAAAAATTAATTCATTTGACTAAAAGATGGTACAATATACTTTATTAAAATAAGGGTCATAAGATCTTGATTCAACCCAAAAAGATATAAAATATTGTCCACATCTCAAACATTCAAATCTCTAAATTCCAAAAATGTGCTTCAAGTTTGGTAAAGTAAGTAAAAATATGCAATTCAGATGAATGTACACAATTGAGCAAGAATTCAACCAATGAATAATATTAGCAAATCAACTATAAATTAACTACTACAAAAAAATAAAACTTCTCAGATTTGGAGAACTCGTTTATTAGAGAAAGTATTCCCACCCACTCTAAATTTATAGTCTTCCCTAAAATCAAAAGCACAGAATAAGCTTGAAATTCATCATAATGAATATCGGAATGACAATCAACAAGCAGGGAAAATTATTCTTAATAAAACGTCATTTCCATGTTTGGGATAGTAAGTACAAATAATTTTTAAGATTTTATTGATAAGGTGAAGAGTATACAGTTCAGCAACAGATACTGTGGTCTCATTTGCTGTTCGCTCATTTTTTTCTGCGACCAGTCTATTCTCGGAAACAGAAATCCACTCTTTGAATTGTCAAAAACCTAGCCGTGAGAAATCAAGAGTTGTAATATTCCTGGGAAGATAAACCTTAGGGAATATTCTCAAAATTCATTAATTCCTGGGAAGATGCAAGTATTTATTGATCAGGTCAAAATTCACTATGTAAATAAAATAATTATATTCTTTTGCTCTTGAATTCATAATTTTATTTGCAAAGTTATTAGTAATATATACTTTGAACACACATTTTTTATTAAAATACTTTTATATACTCAGCAAATAAAATTTAAAACATTTGAATTTAAACCTGCACCATAGGCTGCCATAAAAAAGCTTCACTATNATAAAATTTAAAACATTTGAATTTAAACCTGCACCATAGGCTGCCATAAAAAAGCTTCACTATTTTTTAGCACTATACATTTGTACAGATCTCTGGTAATCAACTTAAAGACATGATGAAATATACATAACTCACATGTTCAACAACACGACTACGAAGATCCTTCCACCTTTTGTGTCCCTGTTCAGAACTTGGACTGAATACATCAGTGGGTTTACCCTTGTCTGATCCATTTTTTAGTTCCTGTTCATAAATCTCACATAGTCCAGACCATTTTATCAGTTCAGGATTAGTAAATAACTGAAGTAAGTCCCTGAAACAAAAATTAAGACATTCAAACTTAAATAAAGTAATGCAAGACTTCCCTAATATTTGAACACAATATATTTTATATTTTAACTAAATAATGAGAGACCAAAGAATTTGGAAATTCCTTTGAAACATTCAACCTACATAAAAAAATTCTCAAGTAATTGTTAACCCTAAGTCCAAATTATAAAACGAACGACATTTTATCATTTAATATAATTTACATAAATCCTCAATTCAATTAACAAACCAGAAGACATTTTTTACTTCAACGAGAACAACTATAACTGAAAAATTTTAATAAATATTCCTGAAAATCATTGAAACATTAATCAAGAAAAGGTGTCAGATTCTCAGTGCACAAAAAAAGAAAAAGAAAAAAAAGACACACCCTAACCTCAAAGTCTCCAAATCATCAATCATTTGGAATAAACTGTTCCAATCTATATAAGAAGTTTTGAAAAAATTCTTATTCTGTTATCTCAAATTCATGTTTCTTCACATATCTCAATTGCCTTTCTCCCAGAATCATACGATAATGCATCTACAGTGGATTTCTCATTTAAAGATGTATGAACTCTCCATAGTAATAGTAAAATTGTAAGGATTTATAATAATTTTTTCTCTTATTTACATAAGTAATCACAAAAGAACTTCTACAAATTCAAAGAATATTACAAAATTACTTGTATGTTGGTACTTCTTCTAACAGCTTCTCCTCCAAAACCCTGTGAGTTAGGTCAGCTTGCTCATTGTCATAAGGAGCCAAAACTAAATATAACACCACATTTTGCATAACTTGATGCCTCTGTTCAGGATCTTCCTGTACAGACGGAGTATTAAGAATGGCTCTATAGTGTTTACATGTAGCTAGATATGAGCCTTCATGTTGATCCAACTCAATCATTAGCCTGTAAGATAGAAAACAAAATTTTACAATAACAGCAATGCCAAAACATGTAAAGCATGATTCAACAGCATCATATAAAACATGTAATGCATTATCTTCCAGTCAAATAAATGCAGGTGAACAAGTAAGTATACATTCTATACCACATACTATTAATAGATTCACATGAAGAATGAAATATCAACAGAATTTTCCAGTTAAAATCATATTTTCACAAATCTCTAATATCCAGGCTACTCCATACTTTAAGTCAGATTTTTCTTATAAATAATATAAAAATTAACACTACACACTAATTATTTAAAAAATTGCAGCTTATAATTCTCCTCACCATTTATCATGACCAAATGAAGGCTTGTAGACCCCGAAACATGTTGAACAAGAATGAAGCTTCAAATAATTGTGAATTTACTACGTCACTACATTCCTTAAAGCACCCAATTTTAATACTGAAAATTCTCCTATCATGGTAATCATTGTATTTTATATTAGACCTTTTTTTAGAGGTCAAAATGTTGCAAGTAAAAAGTAA
>NNCF01127530.1:1164896-1181507 GCA_002313205.1 Laupala kohalensis | reverse complement strand
GGGGGGGGGGTTCGATTCTTGCTCTTCATAACTATTATGACCATGATTAACCTTTGATTAAATCTTTGATGAATTTTATTTCACTTAAAGTAGCAAGAGTACAAAATGATTTCTTATTTATTTTCAAGAAGCTTAACAATAAAGGGTACCCCAGGATAAGGCACCCAAAAGTGCCCCCCACCCATATGACATTGTCCCTTTGTATATAAATATTTACTGATAAAATATCATTATTAATCATGTTTTTAACTTTCCTTGCATTTGGTACTGTTTCCTGTACTAAAAAATTGTAATTTTCAACTTTTTATTTTTCTCCTGAATTTAAACCAAAATTAACTGATTATACAAGTCACTTAGATGATAAAACACTCATATCTAACCAAAAATATTTTTATAGTTGTTTTTATAGCATTTAGTTGTGACAAAAGTCCAAAAACATGGTCATTTTTGGTGAAATTACTGCGGTGCAGAGCTGATTTTCTGGTCACTAACTCTTTATGTGCTATTATAAATGCTGCCAAAATTTGAAGTCTCTGTGTGTGATGGGTCAACTAAAAAAGACATTTGTAGGTATTTTCTATACTTTTTCGATTGGTTTTGACAATTTTCAAGTTGACCCAGGAGTCCCGGGTTCGATTCCCGGCTCGTAGCCATTTTCACCTGACCGAAAGTTATCACATATCTTCTCCACGTGCAGGGTACACGGAAGAAATATGTACATGGAAGATCTATTGTTAGTGTTATCAGAAATTTATGAATAATATATAAAATGAATAAACAGACTACATATGAGTCACTGTTACAAATATTTTTTATTTCTATATGTATTTTATTATGATAGTTTTATTTTCTGATTAAAGGAAACGAAACTGCTTACAGGAATTGCTTTTCCTTGATATATTACTTTGTACTTACATTGTTACATTTAGTTAAAATAAATTTTGGCTGATTTAATAAATAAACAAGAATTGGAACCCATTACTGATACCATGCGTGAGACGAGACTGGGATTCTTTGGACACATAATGAGAATGCAGGATTTGAGACTTCTGAAACAACTGGTACAGTACAATCTCAAGTCAAAAAATACCACAACGGGATGCAGGTGGATTAGAGAAGTCAGAGAAGATTTGAAGGAAATTGACCTTACATCAGAAGACACCATAGATAAGAATAAATATAAAAAAACAAAATCAAGAATATCCGCTCACTCACAAGAAACAAAGTCACAAACCAAATATTTTCAACACAAGAAAGAGCTCGAAGAACAGAGCATATGAAAAAGTATTGGGAGGACCGCAAAGTCCAAAGAGCCTTCAAAGAAGATTAGATAATGGACTGACTCAAGTGATCCTATGTGGTTGAAAAAGAGAAGAAGAAATAAACAATGATATAAGAAATAAAAATGTTAATAACAGATACTCTCAGTCACTTCTATACCTCACTATAGAAGCATACTCACCATATGTGGAGACTTAATCAATATTGTCCAAGTAATAACATCAGAAGAACAAGATACCTTTTATTTACTTATGCTAAACTAAGAAATACTAGCTACATCTCTTGCAGAAGAGACTCGAAGGATAACACTGATTTGCTCATATATTACATTAATGTAATACATACCTAGATCGGCTTATAAGCTGTGCCTCTTCAGCATTTTTGAAATATCAAGATATCAAGTTATATACATCAATTTACCATTATTTGTGTACACAAAGTTGGCAAACAGTGGCATGATGCAACCAGGTCATGCAAGTATCAGTCATGCATGTTACCCGGTCATGCTGCATTCGTTCACCAATTGGGACTCATTTTTTCAATACAAAATTTTTGTTTTGTTACAAGGAATGATGTTTCTTCAAATTATAATAAAAATATTTTTAATAACAACATTCATAACATACTCATGGTGAGGGATTATCATGTAGAAATTGTATTTTTTCTCCATATTTTTAACAATACAATGTGAAGTACTTCAGACAAAAAGTACTTCACAGGACGTAGATAGATAGTACGGTCCTGATTGGTATGGCTTTCCTTTTGCCAGACATTAAAAAAAAAGTTTTGTGGAACTATTTAAATACTGAAAATATTGCATTATATTTGACCCAAACTGGTTGTTGAACAAAGAACTATAATACAATATTGAATCAACATATAATTGAAAGCAGCGAAGGGTACACAAATGTATTTACAAACCTATAAAATTTCAGCTTCAAATCCTGAGTTCCTTCATCTTCAAAAAACTTAGTATTTATTTTCTTTGAAATAATTTGAGTTCTGATATAATCCGTCTTCGCCAAACAAAGCCTCATTTGTTCCAAAATCAACTCCACCTTAAATAAAACAATAAACACTAAACATCTGGAAAATAAGAATAAAAATAAAAGGTAAAAATAAGTCACCTTCTCCCTTTTCTCCATGGAACCATACGTTTCCACTTGAAGTTCTTGAATTATATCGGCTGCTTCAATGATATTACCTTCTTCTTCTTTCATCTTAGCTAATTTGTGGGTTAAGCGAGCACGTTCAACTTCAACATATATCTAAAAGAATAGAATTATAATGCTTTTTTATGCAGCTTTATTAAAAATTACATTGAGAGGAAAGTTTGTGGAAACAACATTAAAATATGAAGTTTAACAGAAAATTACACATGAAATGATCAGAATAATTTTTTTAAAAACCTGTAACAAAACTGTATTACAGCACATTGCAAAGTTCTGAATCGCTCATTTTAAGGCTAGGTATTCCCAACTTTCAGTTTATGTCCTATGTCAGATTTCATCAGCTGGGAGTCTCATTTATAAAATAGAGAGAGATTCGCACCCATTCTAAATGAAACATTTTTTTCTTCTTCAAAGTTTCAAGAAAAAAACATGTTCAGAGACTGACTTAAGACAGTGACAGGACTAATCACAGAACAGTTATTTCTGAGTACAGGTAATAAGCATGACACAAAGGGGGGAATCGGGTATAATAATATTAAACAAAGCTCAACTAAATGAAGTTATATTCAATGGGAACGCTGTCAAATGGGAAGACAGGCAATGGAGATGTTAGCATTGCATCGTCAACGCTGACGTCAAAACCCACATTCAGCGGCAGGCTGAGACAGTAGCCAAAGCAAAACAACATGAAAAAAATTATAAGGCGCACAACACAACTCCTGCTCTAGCCCGGTAGCTACTACCTAGACTGCAAACTATGGCTGGGTCTGCTGTTGAGTTGGGATGGTTACACTTTCCATGCAAACAGGTTCACTGCCCCTTTGATGTACATTGCCCTTCTTTAAGGTTTTGTACATTGCCATTCGTTTTACTTCATATAAAAATTTCTTATATCAGATGGTAATTCATAGAAGTGTCTTATTGTTTTACAGTATAATTCCATATTTCATTGTTTCATATGGTGTTTCTGTGCTTTTTATTTTCTCATATATGTAGTATATAGAAAGTATTGGAATTGTGAAAAAATTTGAAAGCGAGATTTCAATGGGAACATCAGTTTTGGCAATCCCCGATTCTGAAAAAGTGGTTTTTGGTATAACGGTCATCTCTCCATCCATGTGCAGTGATTCTGAGTAAATTTAATTCACATTTTGTATTAACGGTTTATTGTCAATGCAAGTGTTCCAATTTTGTTTACTTTAAAACATAGGGTACTTCACATGAAGGTCAAAGTACACCTTTGAATCTTTCTCAAAAATGTCTCCAACGATTTTACTTAAATTTTCTTTATGTAAAGAACAATTAGTATGCATTAGCGGTATTTCACTTGAAAGTTTGGTTTAGACACATTAAAATAATTCCTGTCTGCTACACTTACACATAAGTTTACTGTTTCAAGAAGCTTGAATAATATTTAGCAGTGTAAATGGACCAAGTGGACATAGAATACATTTTTTGTAAATTGAAATAAAAGATATGATAATGACAAAATACATAGGAGAACAGCAAATGCAATACAGATACTAAAATACATCAATTTCTGTCTACAACAAAATTACATTTACATAACACTTTTATGCTTGAATTTAGCTTCTAAAATCAATTTATAAACAAAATAAACAAATAACATGTACATTTTAAAAACTCCAAAATATCCCCATCCTCCTTATTTACCTCCAAGTTGGGTAAAGAGAAATTAAAATTAACATGGAATGCAGGTGAAATTAAAATAAATATAGAATTTTTTCCAAATGGTTTGAAATATATATTAATTAAATGTATTCTCCTCTTAGGCGTAGTTCGCGAAACGAGGTTCATATGAACGTGCACACTGATGAAATCCCACCTTATATTCTACTTTCAATTGATCAATTTTTGATTTCAAATCTACTTTCAAATGCCTCTGTCTTCAGGTCCTTGATTGGAATTGATGGAATCCCTTGCTTGCTTCCAGAAAGTAAATTAGTTTATTGTCCTCCACGTGGTCATATGCAGTTTGTAACTGCTTTTTTGAAAATAAATTTATCTATTATATAATTTCCTGTTTTACAATGTATAAGAGGTTAAATTAATGCCAATATTTCTCTGTGAACTACAAAAATTTTCTTGTGGATCAGTGATTTATGAACTACTGGTTGGGGATCGCTGATTTAGCAAAGCTAAATTTCCCTTATGTTTGGGTATTACTTTCATGATACTTCCCCACCGTTCCTTCTACCTTTAATAAAGCTGAATTCTAGCTTAATTTGAACATTACTTGTCACTAAAATTTACTAGAATCATTGTGTAGCATGAAATGCATTTCCATGAAATCATTTTTGGAAGATACATGAAATGTGCATTGCATGGAAATCTGTGTGCTCGTTCCAATGTATTTAAATGACTTGGGTTTCAAGAATTGAAAGTGGTTTCCAAAAACATCGCACCTCACAGTTACTGATAAATTGCTATAGAATGATGAATCCAATGCTTCGTTGGAGATACCATTTCTAAAAGAAAACTTTTGTAAATATTGTTGTCAAGCATTACATCAACAACAATCAACTAATTAGTCCGTCATTAAGGTGACAATAAAAGTAAATAAAGAGTCTTTCATCCTTGTGAAAAAATTCATTTGTAATTTAGATCAAAGGCTGAATATTCCTATTTTTGGTTCATACCTTGCCTTCAGTCACACTTCTTAAAGTGTCAATCAGTTTAATTTTTGTTTCTTTGTTTGGAGTTTGATCAACATAACTACAACATTCTTGCACCATTTTTGCAACTGCTTGTTTTAGTTGACTTCTGCGTTTTGAAAGTAGAACAATGTGCTCATGGAGAGCATTCCAATTTCTTGCTTCAAAGCATATCTGCACAATGGCCACCAGAACTTTTCCTGTAGAACCCATATCACATCCCTAAAATTAAAAAAAATCACGAACACATTATAATCTGAGAGCAATGTGGTTAGAGAAAAAGGTCTGCATGAAGTAATTAAAATAATGAACAATGAACTGACACCTACGAGAGAAGAAAGTAGAATTTACATAGCAATGTTTCTGGAAATTTATACAATGTTAAAGAACTTTCAAAGCAAAACTAACAGATGATAGATAAGCAAATCTAATTTAATATAAATAGTGTGAAAGTAAAATCTAATAAAAAATAAGTGTTTCAACATCAACAAGAAAATTACACAAGTGAACCAACAGAAAAATTTGGGGGTTTTACAACAGCAAACATGAAAGTTCAATCAACGAGGTATAGCAGAGCAATTTGTGGGAGAGACATATGCCAGACTTAGAAACACAGTTGGGTGCATTAGCTCAATAACAAAATAGCATACATAAAAACCATATCATTAGATATTTCTTTAATTCGTTATGCATTTCACGGTATAAAATAATATCCAATAAAAAATAAAATGGTATGTTAAACAAAGGTGGGAACATGCAAAAGGGCTCCTTTTTAAATGTAATTTAACAAGTCAATTTTCACATAACTCTAAATTATACTAACTTTTTGTCTGGGACATTTTTCGTCTCAAGTTTATTTTAATACATATTTTGGTGTCACACTCATTTTAAATGCAAGAGAAAATAATAACAAAATTTTCACATGTGGGATTTGAGTATTGAAATGGAAAACAATTCTCCAAGTTCAAATTGCTAGCTTTTTATTATTAGTTAAGGACCACCAAAACCTATTTTTCTTCTACAAAGCTATGAAGTACGCAATCAATGTAAATCAGGACAATTTTCTATAGATTAAAACAGTGTCAATACATAATCCAAAAGAATGATATACCCTTTTTTAAAAAGCAATAAATGTGCAACTTAGATTCTGGTCAACATTTATCAATGACCGAGCCTTCAATGAGTTTTCATAATATCCTCCATGTGTTGGCTTGTTGCAATGCTCTCAAGTGTCCAAATAAAGCTTAAAAAAATGTCAAAATGTTGTCAATTTGGGCCCAGACAACACCAACTTAAGTACAAATATTTCTAAGGCGTGAACATGTTCAGATTACGTATTAAAAAAATAAAATGATTTAAAGGCAAAAAGAAGATTGGTTCCATTTACAACTACAATACTAGAAGCTAATGCAAAAGAAGAAAATCACCAAAGAATCTGTTACTTGCCATTCTGTATTATAAATTTGGGAGGAGTCAAGTGAGTACTGAATAATTTTTTTCCAGAAAAATAAAGTACTGTATATTACAGATAAATACGTAGAACAACTGAAGAAATATTACAAAATGAACAACTTATTGTTTATACAGATCTTCATTCAAATGACAAATGGAATTCATTCCTTAGAATATACAAAACAGCTCACCCTCTTCTCAGAAAACAAATAAAATGAAATCAGACATAGTTATCACTGGATGTCATTATTTTTCAATGCAAACATGAAATTTTATTTAACATTAAATATTTCTTTTCACCCTTTAAAATGACCAAATTTTCTTTGAATATAGAACAATAAACTATATACAAGATATTTATTCAGAAAACAATTGTGCCAATAAGCTGTCATCTAAAAGTTTTAAACATTTTGTCAAAAAGATAAAACTACAGAATGTTTTAAACAATAACAATAGATTAAAAAGAACAAAAAATTTAAGTCAATTGCCCCGGAGACTGGAAAAAGAAAGAAGAATGGCTCTAGAGTTAATTTTGATATGCACATACTAATCCAATAAGATTCATCTAAAGACCCGCTTCCAAAACAATAATAATACAGAAGATAAAAAAGATGTAGGAGTTCTAGATAATGAGGGGGAAGATGGGAACAATAAATTGTACAGACCATATAGACAAGAAAACTAGTGGAAATGAGAAGTTGCACAATTATTATATTAAATTCAAGGATAACTAAAAGATAAATTCTAATGGAAATTCATACTCATTACATGCCAGGAGTGGTTGCATTACATGTCATGGGAATGCCTTCTCTGACTCTCAACATATATGTTAACGAATTTTATCAACAAAACTAGGGCTTCATAAAGATAATTTGAGAAAACAAAAATAGGTAATAATTTTGGACACAATACTTCAGTGGAAGTAAAATTGGTCACCCAGAAGTGACAAATATGGACAAGAAATCAATGCAATTCAGGTATCAAAGCCACGACTATCAGATAGACTTCAGCCACTCGGTTGATCTGGAAAAGATGTATAAGTACGAATATCCCTGCACAGAACTTGGCAGAGTACATGCGAATCACCTCACCATATGCAGATTGCACACCATACACGCCTCATGGTAAAATCAACAAAACTCCGCAAAGGGCGAATGTTGTAGTCGATGAGTAACTCAACTTTATGTTGAGGCTATTGTTTATATTGGTTATCATTTCACATTGTGTGGAGACTACGATAAAAAAGTTATGAACTTTGTTTTTTTCCGAAATTTCATTATTATTTCACTTTTTTTCATTTCATTATTTTTTGAGGGGGGGGGGGGCGAGAGCACATTATTATATAAATTAGTTAAACCATTCATTTGGTCAGCAAAGGGGCCTCCTGTTAGAGTGACACAAACAATAATATTACACATTTTATTTGAAACTCTTCAGGTTTCCATTACTCAGTACAATTCTCATTCCATTTCCCACACAGGCTCTAGTATCTTCCCCCTCACCACTCCGGGATTCTGAATGACGGTACGCTGCTAACCTACCTGCGCTTTCTGAACAACGGAGGCGTGTAAGGGCCAACTTAGATTTGACTAAAAAAGATGGCACTCCTGAGTGTTACTATTGTGACACCAGGAAGTGATACAAGTTTTTTTAACAAGGCGAGGTCAAAGCTGAGGTAGCAAGCAGTGAAGGTTGCATACATGCAACTTTTATTGTTTGTTAGTATTCTGTGTTGACATATGATGTGGAGTTCAGCAGTAGTGTGGGTTTGGATGGCAACTTAAAAGAAAGGGTTCAAGCCCAAAAAGAGAGAAACTGTCATCCCAGGTGAATTGTGCTTTGAGACTTAGTGTCTGCAGACTATGGATGAGCTCTGGCAAGTGATGCCTCTCGTTTGAGGTGATGGGTGGCTAGCCATACCATCACCTCTTTATGACAACTTAGTTATGTATTTCTGATTCTATTGGTTATGATAAGTAGCCACAAAATAAGGGGTTTGATTCTTAAAAGCACTGCCTAGGAACAGTTAAGGCAGGTTAATTACTTCTGCAAAAACAAATTGATTGTTTTAATTACATGACTTTTATGACAGCTAGTAAATTGAATTTTATTGCTGGTAATTACTGTATTTACCTGAATATAGTCGCCCTCCCGCTATTTTAGGTGGCAAAATTTAGAAAGAAAAAAATAAAGTTGAGTAAAATCAATTTTCTAAAAAGTCTTTCTGAAATGCTCATTCAAAATTCCATGTGAAATGGTTGGCTCTGGTAAGTATAATAAAAAGTATTTGAAAAGCTAACTGATGCATTTCAACTTCTCTTGACATCGCCAGATACACGCAGACTTCGGCTCTACTTCGAATTCTCGTGCCGCTGCTTTATTTGTGTGTCTGAGCATTATTTAGAACTCGCAGTTTGATATTAGCGTCGAAGTATCATTGATCGCCCCAGCTTTCGTTATTTCACCGTCTCTCGAAAAAATCGTGTCACGGTGAAGGAAGTCAGTCGAATTACACGTAGATTAAACGACGTGGACCAGTTCGGTTTCTATTTCGAATGAGCATAAAATCCCGCCATCATCGATGGATGTTCTTTGTGTTACGTTACGTGTTCGCATTACTCGTTATCACCCACGAAACTTTGAATTAGCAGTTTACGTGTCCTAAACTCCTAATATAGTCCCCCACCCGGATTTTAGGGCATTTTTTTTGAAAAAAAAAAAAAAAGGGTGGGGGGTGGACTATATTCGGGTAAACACGGTAGCATGTATCATGAAGATAGTAACAAGTTCAAGTTCATTGTGTAGTTACATATATAAGTTGTTTGTACTTTGTTTTCTATATATTGAAGTTTCATTCAAACCCAGTTTCTAGTGTTTCTTTCAAGGCGGCCATGGTAAATTTTTCCTAATTTTATCCATAATTTACAATGTTTAGTTGGTTTCTACATCTCCAACAAATTTTCCAGTAAGAGTATTAAAACTATAATTATTTGAGTATACTATATTGTATTATTTTGTCACATTCATGGCAGTAAAAAACATTTTAAATTAAGTAAATAATTTTAAAATTTTTAATTCATTGAGTTTTTATTAGTAGTTCAGTTATAGGATCAATTGTAACATAATACAAAAAAAAAATTATGTGATGTTAAAATAATTCAAAGATTCAATTACAAATTTACTCAGGGTTCATCTTATTTGTGTAATTCTTATCACTTCTAAGACATCAGTCGGGAGAACCAAATAGCAAAATATTTGAACAGGCTTCTCTAGCAATTAATACTCATTATGCCCACTTTTACAAACACCACCTAAACTTTGGATTTGAATCCTTATCAACAACTCGGTAGGCATCAACGCTTTTAAACATGTCTTTAACTTAGGCGAATATCAATTTAAAACACTATAATGAAGAAGCATGTCAACATACACTTACTTTAAAATTGCTTGTCTTTCAATTTACAACATTAAGTATTTTAACAGATATAGTTGCATCATTAATTTAAAGTTTATTTTACACACAGAAGAAAACTTACAGTTCGAGTCTGTTTCTCTAATGCTAACAATATATCCAAAGCATCATGCATTTTTCCATCTTTCGCCATTTTCTGACATTCAGGAATCTTTTCATCACAAGTGGAACTGTAGTCCACTTCCATTTTAATGATACGTCCTCCATCGGCTACAGTTGTGTCAGCCATCTCGATTGAATTTTAATTCCCACTGAAACAGAAATCACTTCTTCAATTGAAACAACACCATTTGCATAAATGAGCTAATTAAACAAGGCACTGAAACAGAAAAATATCTCATAATGGCAAGATGCAAGTAAGAGCAACAAACAATGTCCCAAGAAATATTACTACAAATTATTTTATTTTTGTTCAAACTACTTTTACAATACCTTCCTAAGTTTCAAAAATTTGAATTTGACTTGTCATTATCCATAGACGACACTAGAATGTAATAAAAATCAAAATAGGGTAGACGTAACAAAAATGATTTGAGTGCTGGATAGTGTACACGGGGGTTTACCGATTTTAATTGACAGTAGTTGCAAACTAACGAATTCAAATATTATCCAAGCTTACAATAACGCGTGATCTTCAATGCTCTTGATCAAGTAGTTCCCACCAGGTTGCACAAACCGTACACAGCTAGAACACACAATCCGCAACAAAACTCAAAAGAGCACTTTACACAGGCTCGCACAGGCTTCACGAATCTCCTATTCAGCTCCTATTCCTGCCCAATCCAGCCTGATCATCGAACGCATTCACTTTTTTCCGGCGCAACCTAACAATTCAAATGTCCGCTACGTTCTCTACTGCACGAGTCGGCACGAGTACACCACTAGATATGTGATAAGTTGGTAGTATTTATTAGCGTCCAAAGATTTATTTTATTTTGTCGACGGTAGTCAACATACAAACCAATACAGACCGTGCTGTCGAGCAAACTAGGCTGTGGCACGTCAACACAGTAGAGGAGTGGAATCGGTTGGATAGTAATTAAAACTATCTTTGATTCTATGTTACTTTAGCGTCGATCTGAGGCTGTTGCAAGCAACCGGACGGATCAAGACTGGTAAGCAGAGAAAGAGTAAGGTGATACACGATATAAAGAGCGAGTGAAAGTGAAGAATTTTGCGGTAAATTGTTTAATTTAGTGTTTTAAAATTTAGTGTCTTTAAATTTATGGCACAGGTAATGTCAGTTAGTGACGACGCCTGCCCTTAAATTATTTTGTTAAGGAATTTACAATATGCTCTGTGGAATGAGGTGTAGTTTGTGTCATTTTGTTTGTATTCCATTTGTACTTTGACTTATTTATTTTTTAATTGCTATAATTTTGAAGGTTCTTGAACTTATTATGTGGGAATAAGGATTTTAGTGTTAAGCTATATTGTCCATCAACTCAGTTGACCCTTACAATATGAAATATAACACCTTTTATAATTCAAGTTTTATATTATTATATTAAATGTATACCGTGTCAATTGTGTAATGTATTATTTTTAGTGATGTCAGATAAGAAGGAAACAGTGTGTCCTGATGATTTGGGATCAGAAGTCCCTCCGAACTTAAATAATGTGGACCCTGACAGTGCCACTAAAGTTACCAACACTAATAAAGCTAAGAGTGAGTGCTTGTTTTGTTACAAGTTGGGCTGATGTATTCAACATGTATTTATGGCTCTCAATTTTTGTAGTTGACATTTTCCTGAAAGCAACAGGAAATGCCCCTATTATGAAGATAAAAAAATGGGCTGTTCCACCTGAGAGGACGATTGGTAAAATTGTTGAATTTATGAGGAAGTATTTGCACTTGGATTCAAAAGAGAGTTTGGTACTAATCTTAATGAATTTATTATCACATTACTATTTTACTTGCACTTGAAATAATGTTTTGTTAACTATGCATTCTTTTTTAAATGAACTAGATGGTTGCGTTATTTTTCAGTTTTTGTACATCAATCAAGCCTTTGCACCATCTCCTGACCAGACAGTGAAGAACTTATATGAATGCTATGGTACTGATGGAAAATTAGTGTTACATTACTGTAAAAGTCCAGCATGGGGTTGAATAGGAGAATTATTTAAATGTGTGTGTGTATAAACAATTTGAACTTTTCTGTGCTTGAGTCATTGTGTGTTTGTGAAATAAATAATTTGTTAAATTTCCTCTCAATAAAAGTTAGTTCTTTGACACTACCTTGAAATTTCTCAGCTCAATTTAAAAAGTTATTTTTTAAAAAAAGAAAGAAAAGCTTTACTTTAACAATGTTTTTTCCTTCCCTTGATGAACCAGAAAAGCAGTAGAAAAAAATGAGGTTTTGTAACATAGTAATTCAGAAGAAAAGATAAACTATTTCATCACTATGGATCAATACCTGACCAAACTAATATATATTCTCAAATTTTTCTAGATTTAATAGTTTGGACAGAAAATGAACACTATCGTGCTTAAACAATTCGTTCTGCTTGATGCTAAACGAATGCAAACACATAGGCAAGGGTTTTCAGGCAATTCCCATTGACAATTCCATAACCAATTAAGAGCAGTTGTTATTAGTCCACTAAAGAGAAAACAACAGTAGAGTTTTAACAACTTGAAACTCCAATGTTTTCTTCTCCTCTTGATTAGCATTTGAACTGATACAAGACAATAACTTCAGGGATGGTAGTATTGTTTATTTACTTTAACAAATTTGTACATGTATGCATAAAATAGGATACTTATCCCAATTAACAAAGTTGCAACATGTCTGAAATTTCCATCGAAACTTATTACTTTCAAATACAATAATGAATCAATATCACTCCAAGTCTATACAACCTGATAGTTACTTTCCATGGCTGCTGAATAGTCTCAATTCCACAAAGGTAGGAATGAGCAAAATAATTATATATATTTTCATCTGTATCCTTGATTTAAAAAAAGGTTTCACTGGTTTTCCTCAACTTTGTGTACTTTGTTTGCAACTCTAAAAATGATAAAATGTTATATCAACACAATCTGACTCTCTTCATTCCAAGTTTTAATTTTCCCTTATATAAGGAATTTAATGTAATATATATTAAGTCGGTAATCTAAGGATAGCATACAAACAGACTCATTAATCAGAATATTGAAAGACTCAAATCTTAACACATTCTCAATCATTAAAGGGCACATCTTGAGTGCAAAATATACAAAACAGCAGGGAGATAGCTCAAAAGAGGTAAAACAATGTGGATTAAAAGTTCAGAGATTTCAATATAAACTTTTCTTATTTAAATTTCATGAGCAATACACAAAATTTGTTTCAATTCAAGTATAGAAATACAAACACTTCTAGAACTGAATCAAGAACAACACAATACTGTTAAATAATAAATGCAAGCAATAACAATAATACATCTTTACATTACCAACGCAAAAACTGTCTTAATGCAGTAATATACCAATGTCTCTTAAAAACATAAGTAATTATTCACATATTTACATAAGAAAGGCAATGTAATACATTATTTAGCTACAAAATTATCTTCGTGACTCTTGCAAAGATTTTAATTCCTGTTCAGTGGGAACAAAGGGTAGACAAAGAATTCTATCTTTCAGATAATAATTTGTGGCAGTTTTAATATTCTGTTGAAGCTGTAGAGTTTTGCCACGGGGAGGATTCTCTATGTCTTTAGTACCTAGAATGGCAATTTTTTTGCTAAGAATATCAATACTTTCAGCTTGTTTTAATAACCTAACACGTAATTCCTTAGCCTCAAATACTGTGTAGGTTTTCTCTCCACATGACAATGATTGACACATTTTACTGTACAATGTGCAGAGCTGGTCAGTTTCTGAAATATAAAGTTGTAACCTTTCATAAAACTGGCTAATGATAGGTTTAGAATTGCGATTCTCCTTCAACTTCTCTCTTGTTTCCAACAAATCCTTGCAGTGAATACAAAGTCGTAAATGCTGCTCCCCTGTTTTTGCGTCAACCAAAGAAAGTACAGAATTTAAACTACTATTAGAACCAGACCTACCCAGAAGCTTAAAAGGAGGAAAATTCTTTCCCACACTACCACTAGCACCCTCAGCTAGCTCACTTCCTGACCCAAGACTTAAGTTTATCATTTTCTTGGCATCAGATAGATCCAGAAAACGAGTACAGTCATGACACATGATGGCTCCACACAATCGACAATGATGTTTTCTCCGAACAAAATTAAAACTTTTAGCACAATTTGGGCACAGTCTTACAGCTTCATCATCAATCCATGGTACAATCTTTTGTTCATGCAACTTACGCTTCATAGGATCAGCTGGTAAATCAAAAAGAAGCTTACCCAGTCTTATTAATAATTTGTTTGTTTCAGCTGTATACCTTTCCAGTCGTTTATTTCGGAGTTCTCGAAAATAAGCAGTATGACATCGTGTATGTCCTATTTCCTGTGGTTCTGATTTGAAGTAGGCATTGGAAGGCAACTCACTGGAACTTTGAATGGAGTTACTACTGTTACTTACATCTGGGGTAAACACTTCATCATCAATTTTTAAAATCTTTTTCTTGGCCTTCTCAAAAACATCTTTCAAAGATTTAAATACATCTTGGTGTTCTTTGTGTTCTTCATCTTGAAAATGAACACGCAACTGATGTTCTGATCCAAGATCAGCTTTACAGATGGGACATAAAAACCCTTCCAGTATTTCCCCACTTTCGGCCATAATAGAGAAGTCACTTTTGACTCTTCAATACAAAATTAAATATTCAGAATAAGAGCATTAGACAGAAAAACAAAATCACTGAATTGAACAAAGTAATTCTCGGGTATTAAAAATACACTCTCCGCACGCATAAAGTATAGTTATCATGCCTCACAAGCATCGGCGATAATACACTTTGAAACAACTTTTAAGTTGATAATTCGCATCAACAAAATCGTTCGGGTAAACACACAATCAGCTGATGTCTTGATGTTGCTGGTCAGTTGGTTGTACACTGAATAACTCTGTGACAAGCGATGCAAATTAAACAACCCTTTCCTCTACACATCCCTCACAGGAAAACAAGTTGAACGATAGACCAATGTAGGCTGCAAAGATTAATTTACAGCAGAAGAAAAAAGTTTCCTGCAACAGACACCTAATCTCTTGAAGTGAAACCGGCTCTTCCAGTAAATTCCAACTGCTAATTCACATCTCGCTACAAGGCACTTACTTCACTCCACACTGCTCCACACTAACAATACAGGTTAAAGGGAATGACAATAAGATGAAACATTTTACTGGTAACAAAAAAAATAGGATGTGACCATAATCAACTTTTTAGGAAACACTTATGTCAATCAGTTCAGTGCATAATTCATCTTCTCCGATATTTCATTTAGCCAGATACGCACCTAATCTCATCCCAAGATTCAGCCAAGATTGGTCCCCTCAATTGACGATCTTTCATTGACGTGATACAACAGTCCAGCAACAGTCAATTGATGGGATACATCAGATTATTTTAATGAAGTTTCATTAAACAAAGGTTAGTTTGGAATTCTAATTCGACATTCCAATCCATTTGTTGTACTGAAATCTATGAAGGCGTTTCAAGGGATCATTATTCAATATTCTATTCAATAGAAAGCTATATCAAAAATTTCTGAGCAAACTCTTGGCGGGTAATTCAATAAACGAAGTGGATATTTAAGTGCGCACGTTAGACCAGTCAATGTGTACACAAAAGAAGGCTAAAATATAAAAAATCATGTAGTTCTAATTTATTTATCTCATCTTTTGTATCATTATCAGTAGTGAGAATCCAGGTTTTCAACCTCGAAAAACGTCAGCGAGCTGCGCAATGTCCAAAAAAACAATAATATCTGCACATTCTTGAGTTTTTCCTTAAACTCCCAAATGGCGCAATCTTCATAGATCATTTCCCATAAAATGATATTTTTAAGTAAGTAAAAATTTAAAAAGAAAAAAAAAGACTAATTGCAACCATGTAAGTCATATAGTTACCGAGACACAACATTTAAATATTGATCTTTTTTTTAAAAAAAGTGAAATATAATAGTTTTGATCGTGTTTCTGGACATATTTCGAAAAAAATAATTGTTCCAAGCACAAAATGATTCTTCTACACGTTTTGCAAAAAGAGTTTCGCACTCTTGGCGTAAAATAAGTGTCCATCAGAATAATAGAACGAAAGCATTTTGCTGACTATGTTCTAGTACAGATTCCAATCTCCCATGAGCAAATTGTTTCATTAGAATGGTCATGAGATAATATTGGAACCACCGCTTTGTGGTGTCCTCCAATTATATCCACCCACGTACCCAATTCTATGTTCACTTCCGAAACTAACGCCNNAATGGCTAACTTCTTATTTAAAAGATAGATATCAACAGGTAGAAATATCCTATACTAAAAATAAAATACATGAGCGTTGTCTTTCAGAAACAAAGCCACTTACTTGCGGAGTACCTCAAGGATCAATTCTCGGCCCTATACTCTTTTTATTGTTTGTGAACGACATGTCGTCATCCACATCAG
>NNCF01127530.1:1112495-1155535 GCA_002313205.1 Laupala kohalensis | reverse complement strand
TATATATATATATATATATATAAAACTAAAAGTTAAAATGTGGAAATAGGGTAGTGGCCTACACTTAACTTAAAAAAATGCCCTGGCAAGCTCGTATCAATAAAAATCAATAAGTAGGTTCGTAATTATTTATCTAAGTGACATACACGCTGAGGTTTCTTATCAGAAGAAAAACGCATAAACTTGACTTAATTATTGATTTACACTTGCACATTTTACCTATAATTAACATGTTTCACTGCCCCCAAAATCACATGTTATTCTCCAAAATATTACAACATTGATACACTCTTTACAAAAGAAACCCTTCTGGAGTTTAGCTTTACCAATGATTACAAAATATTAATTGAGATTTAGAACAGAAACCAATAACGTGGCTCATCTTTTTTACGCCCTTTGTTAATTAATTAAGAATCACAATAATGAGCATGGTCCTTCATTCATATCGGTCGAAGCACTGAATCTTCTCGCTGCTGAAATACTAACATTGGTCGCAGCCAACATAACAATTACCTTTCCAACAGATGTGCAAATCAGTCTATGATGTAGGCGGAGGTTGGAATGCCATTGACTGCATTTGTCTAGGGTGGTGACCTCGTTCATCTCTCATCTCGTAGTTTATTCATCGGCTGTATCCCAGTCTTTCCGCGGTTTTTGCGCCATTCAGAAGTTCCCGCTCCTTCTAGTAATTCCTGCGCCTCACCATGGTCTCGAAAGTTCGACTTTTCAATGTCACCTTAACTTAACTTGTTCGGCGCGAGTTGAAAGTATTCGCTAATGAGTGATGAGCTATATGATTAGCGGTCAATGGTACTGAACAGTACGAGAGCCATTAAGCCGTAACATCTTCAAGTTGTGCTGGGTGATGGAATTAGTGACGCCTCACATTCCATGCGGAGATCAACTTGGCGGGCGTAGCAGCTGGCGTAAGGACGGTGACTGGGGACTGGTTTGATAGTACGTAAGATGCGGAAGTCAATGGCGCGCATCAATGAACGTGCGTAATCCACGGAATTTTATAGTTGGAGGCCACGCTTCCATATGCCAAAGGTAAATGCATGAAGTGTCAAGTATGGTACATTGCTTGCGTCATTAAACTGCCAGCGCATCATGATGAAGTGCGCGTGATAGTGCCAAAGACTTTTGAGCTTGTTTATGCTCAAATATAAAGGCTCCAACGCAAATGGATATTGTGTCAATAAAATAATGGAATTCATAAAATGATCACTAATTTGAACAGTGAACTGGTTTTCTTTGCCTGAAGTGATCAATGGAACAGATGTATTGTGTGATTTTGTGTTGGTGTTAAAATTGTGTAATTTGGTGGATATATTGAAATGGGAGTGTATAAGTGTATTTTGAGTGGAGTGTTTTAAGGGTACTATTAAGTGTATTTATATGTCAATAAATATTTAAACCCATTTTATAAGTGATGTGTTTCCTTTAAAAAGGGTTTATGTATATTTCACGACAATAAAATGGACCTAACCCCGACCTTTATTTTGTTTACTACTTTGTTCTGAGGCATATTAAATATTTCAGCATTTGTTGGCCGAGTAGGCTAGGTAAGAGGTATTATTATAAATTGTTAATCATTTTCAAGAGATCCCCTGTTTTAACTATTACTATATATATTCTAACGACCCGAATTCGTTAGAGGATTTTATGATATTATTTAGAAACATGTGCGGGGAATAATGGCTCAAATAGAACCGAAAACCCTATATGATACTAATTTGAATGAGCGCCAAATAGGAGCTCGTTCTGTGAGGTATAACACGCAGATAGAAATTTTGGAAATCCGATTGTGATATTTAGAAAAATGTGAATACACCTTGTGGAGCTAGCGACGCGAAACTTGTCAGAGATAATTGATTGGCGGAATGCGCCGTGCATAAATTTAAATTGGAGTGGGGAGAATTGCTGAGAAGGAGGAAATTTGACAGGTATCGCTCTCAATCTTACGCGGCTCATCAGAGGGGACAGTTCGGTCTCAATCTTACGCGGCTCATCAGAGGGGACAGTTCGGTCTGAATCTTACGTGAATCGTCAGAGAGTACGATTTGAGTTTAATATTTCGAGAAGCATTGTATAGGACTATCCGTGGATCAAAAGAAAGAACGTAAGAACGCAGTTTGCAAGAAGTATGTTTTGTGGTCCGTATCGCAAATGAATTTATTAACGAACGGCCGAGATAAACGCAAGATTGAACGCGTACGAAATGTTATTCGAGGGCTCCAAGTGAAGCCATTTATGCGTTGTAAAAGTTTCCGAAATACGAATTAGATGAAACACGAAAACGGTAGCACGTTGGTGACCGTAATAACTTGCCGCGAACTCGTTTGAGGACGAACGAACGCTTGGAGAACAGCATCGCGAGCAGTCGGTGGCTTCAAGGTCGTAGTAAGAGACAAATAGCAGCAGCAGCAGACATCGCTGGAGAGAAGGGATGTGCATCTGGCACGCTGATTTTGGACACGATTTCGAAGAACGAACTCTGGGTGTGAGCATACGTCTCTGTGAGACGAACATTTAGACGCAGTGATTTCAATGATTAGGGATTTGCATTCCTCTGTAATTCAGTGAGAAGCTAGTATCTTGTAAAAGAGAAAGTCTCATTGGAATCGAGTCGTCGCACTTGTTTTAAATTTTGTTTTCCGACAAGAAAGAAGAGACAAGAATGTAAATGTAAATGCACGGACATATTAAATAAGCTAGATGTAATATTGCAAATAGCAGAGTATTTTTTAGATACCAATTTTCTAGNTGCAATGGTTGTTAAGAATTTGTTGCACGATCTTATCTTAGATCAATCGAGCATACATCATTGGGGCGAATAGGAAAAGATCGGGGTCCATTACCAAACAGGTGATGATTAGCTTAGAGATTGGAGGGGCGAGTTATGATGTTATTGCAATGGTTGTTAAGAATTTGTTGCACGATCTTATCTTAGATCAATCGAGCATACATCATTGGGGCGAATAGGAAAAGATCGGGGTCCATTACCAAACAGGTGATGATTAGCTTAGAGATTGGAGGGGCGAGTTATGATGTTATTGCAATGGTTGTTAAGAATTTGTTGCACGATCTTATCTTAGATCAATCGAGCATACATCATTGGGGCGAATAGGAAAAGATCGGGGTCCATTACCAAACAGGTGATGATTAGCTTAGAGATTGGAGGGGCGAGTTATGATGTTATTGCAATGGTTGTTAAGAATTTGTTGCACGATCTTATCTTAGATCAATCGAGCATACATCATTGGGGCGAATAGGAAAAGATCGGGGTCCATTACCAAACAGGTGATGATTAGCTTAGAGATTGGAGGGGCGAGTTATGATGTTATTGCAATGGTTGTTAAGAATTTGTTGCACGATCTTATCTTAGATCAATCGAGCATACATCATTGGGGCGAATAGGAAAAGATCGGGGTCCATTACCAAACAGGTGATGATTAGCTTAGAGATTGGAGGGGCGAGTTATGATGTTATTGCAATGGTTGTTAAGAATTTGTTGCACGATCTTATCTTAGATCAATCGAGCATACATCATTGGGGCGAATAGGAAAAGATCGGGGTCCATTACCAAACAGGTGATGATTAGCTTAGAGATTGGAGGGGCGAGTTATGATGTTATTGCAATGGTTGTTAAGAATTTGTTGCACGATCTTATCTTAGATCAATCGAGCATACATCATTGGGGCGAATAGGAAAAGATCGGGGTCCATTACCAAACAGGTGATGATTAGCTTAGAGATTGGAGGGGCGAGTTATGATGTTATTGCAATGGTTGTTAAGAATTTGTTGCACGATCTTATCTTAGATCAATCGAGCATACATCATTGGGGCGAATAGGAAAAGATCGGGGTCCATTACCAAACAGGTGATGATTAGCTTAGAGATTGGAGGGGCGAGTTATGATGTTATTGCAATGGTTGTTAAGAATTTGTTGCACGATCTTATCTTAGATCAATCGAGCATACATCATTGGGGCGAATAGGAAAAGATCGGGGTCCATTACCAAACAGGTGATGATTAGCTTAGAGATTGGAGGGGCGAGTTATGATGTTATTGCAATGGTTGTTAAGAATTTGTTGCACGATCTTATCTTAGATCAATCGAGCATACATCATTGGGGCGAATAGGAAAAGATCGGGGTCCATTACCAAACAGGTGATGATTAGCTTAGAGATTGGAGGGGCGAGTTATGATGTTATTGCAATGGTTGTTAAGAATTTGTTGCACGATCTTATCTTAGATCAATCGAGCATACATCATTGGGGCGAATAGGAAAAGATCGGGGTCCATTACCAAACAGGTGATGATTAGCTTAGAGATTGGAGGGGCGAGTTATGATGTTATTGCAATGGTTGTTAAGAATTTGTTGCACGATCTTATCTTAGATCAATCGAGCATACATCATTGGGGCGAATAGGAAAAGATCGGGGTCCATTACCAAACAGGTGATGATTAGCTTAGAGATTGGAGGGGCGAGTTATGATGTTATTGCAATGGTTGTTAAGAATTTGTTGCACGATCTTATCTTAGGGCATGATTTTATGAGCGAGTTCGTAAAAGCAATTAATTACCAAGACCGGATAGTAGAGCTGAAAACAAAAGTTCGTTTCGTGGAGGAACACAACGGGGATCCAATGGATATGGATGATGTTATAGAAATAAATTGTGTAGATAGTGTAAATTTGAGAGACCAAATACAGGATAAGATAGGGGAAAATCCGTTGTTGCAGGATAGTCAAAAAAAAGAATTGTCGGAAATACTATTACGTTACCAGGGAATTTTTGAAGGGGGGACAAAACCTATTCATGACTATTACTTTCGAATCCAACTAAAAGACTATACGCCCTTTAAGCAAAGAAACTATCCTATCCCAGAAGCGTATAGGAAGGAAGTTTCAGAATTAATTTCGGATATGGAAGAAAAAGGTATAATCAAAAGAATGAGCACCCCATATTGCAGTCCCTTGGTCGTAGTAAAGAAGAAAACAGGGAATTTACGCTTGTGTCTAGATGCCAGAAAGCTAAATGAGGTAACAATACTTTATAGCGAACAACCTCCTAGGATCGAGGAAATTTTGGAGAGATTTGGCGATGTGGAGTGGTTCACAAATACGGATCTAGCTGCGGCGTATTGGCAAATGGCGATNGGGGTTTTTATTTGAAGGGGTATCTTACGTGTTTCAGAGAGTTCCGTTTGGGTTAAAAAATTCGGGTAGTGGGTTGATTCATTGTTTAAATTCAAAATTAAGGGGAGAATTAAGGGAGGATGTGGTTATGTTTGTAGATGACGTTGTTTTGTTTTCACGATCATGGGGGGAGCATTTAAATAAATTAGATCAATTTTTTCAGGCTTTGAAACATAACAACATTTTTTTAAATTTGGATAAATTTAGTTTTGCTGTAAAGGAAATTGAATTTTTAGGATATAGAGTTTCACGGGAGGGGGTCAAAATTAAGAATGAGACAATCCATGAGATAGATAAGATTAGGGCTCTACGTAACAAAAGGGAATTAAAGTCATTTATGGGATTATGTAACTATTACGCTAGGTTCTGTCCGAGGTATGCTATAGTCTGGGCTCCCTTGTTAAGATTACTACGGAATGACCAAAAATGGGAATGGAGGGAAAAGGAGGAGAAAGTATTTAACGACATCAAGGCAATGTTCCATAAGACACATTGTATAGCACATCCGAATTATAATGAAAAAATATCCCTACAGGTAGATAGTAGTGACTTGGCCATTGCGAGTATTTTGACTCAGACGCTTGAAGGTCAGGAGCGAGTAATAGCCATAGCAAGCAGGACGTTGAAGGGACCGGAGGTGCGATATAGCACAACGGAGAAAGAAGCCAATGCAATAGTGTGGGGATTATACAAATTGCAACGATATCTGTTAGGACGGGAATTCGTTATTAGGACTGACCACAAGGCTTTAACATTCTTGGGTAAGTGTCACATTGATAATGATCGTGTACTTCGATGGGTCATGTGGTTACAGAAATTCAACTTCGTGTTAGAGTTTTGTCCCGGGAAAGTAAATTATATGCCCGATTTCGTTAGCAGGTACAGCATCGACGGGGAAGTCAACAGGAAGCAGGATCTGAGAATGGCAGCGATACAAATGGGAATCACGGAACTACCTAATTTAAATTGGGACAATATTGCAAGGTTACAAGGCGAAGATCAGCGTATAGGGCCAATAAAAGCATTTTTAACGGGTGTAATGGGCGAGGATGATGGCAGATATAACGAAATGAATAGGAATCAGGAGAAGTATAAGTTATATGAGGGAGTTGTATTGTTCAGAGTAAGAGTAGATCCGGAAGCATTTCGTATATGGGTACCAACGTGTTTAATCGATGACATCGTATGGTACGTTCATGCAAAGCTCGCCCACTACGGCCCTAAGAAGATTATATATGTGGTAATGGAAGTGTGTTATTGGCGAAATATGAGGAGAGTAATTCGCAAGATTTTAGCTAACTGTTTGATCTGCCTGAAAACAAAGTTTCCAAACCGTAGATACCAGGGTGATTACCGTGAGATTATTCCCGAAGGAAGAAACGATTTATTATCAATCGATCTGTATGGCCCATTGCCTAAGACCAAAGGAGGCTTCAAATATGTCGTTGTCATGGTAGATGTTTTTAGTAAGTTCGTTAAGACGGCCGCCATAAAAAAGTCAAACGCGCGGGAATGCTTAAAAACAGTTTTTGAATTTTTCCAAATTGCAGGGGGGTATAAAAGGATTCTATCCGATCATGGAACGCAGTTCACTGGGGAGCACTGGCGACAATCGCTGTTATCCGAGGGAATAACACCTATTTACTCCTCCATTAGACACCCGCAAAGCAATCCAGTTGAACGGATCATGAGAGAAATTGGGCGGCTATTTCGAGTTTATTGTGGGAAGAGGCATGAAACATGGAATGAACTCATTCCAATGTTAAATCAATGGTTAAACCATGTGCCCCACGAGAGTTCGAAAGTTAGCGCGTATGAAGCTCATTTTCGGAGGAAGCCACCTCATGTGTTAGAAAGTCTGGACAGGCGTGATGCAATCGGCGATCCTATCCTCATAAATGATGAAACAATTCGGCAAAATTTAGTAATTGCGGGAAATAAAAGAAGGGAAAGGGATACCGGTTCATTCAGGGACAGAAAGTATTGTTACGAGTACCCCATGTATCTGACCCTAAGAATAAATTGATCTATAAATTTTTCCCCTTGTATGAAGGACCCTACATCGTATCTAGAATCACCACTGAAAACGTAGCTAAATTAAGGGAGGAAACAGGAAGAATCGTGGGGACGTTTAACTTTTACAACCTGCGTCCTGTGGGAGATCAAGTAACAATGGACTTTGAATAAATAAGAGCAGGAAGGCCTAGATACTGGTGAGGCCTACTTTTGGGTGCGATGGAGGGGGCGCCCAAACATGTTCGGGAAGGACATGGCATAGAGAGGGGTTGATTAGGTATGACGTGTTTTGGAAAAGTAGATATGTGTATTTTGACGAGATTTTTGATGAGAACGTGGGGAGTCGTAGTTGAGGAGTTTAGTGGATTGAGAGTTGGGTAGGATTTTTTGGAATAGTATGATATTTTTGTGAGATGATTGAGAATATTGAGGATTTGTGAGGAGTATGTTTGACATTATGAGAATTGGATAGAGATATTTGTTGTGAAGTGACTTGGGAATTTGCTGTGAAACGTTATATTATTTCAAACATGCCCAGAGAGGACATGGCGTTGAGACATGGCGTAATTAATTGTAGATCGAGTAGGGGAAGATTAGCTAGGATTTTGAGAAGTTTTTTGTAGGAGAGTTTTTTTGTGGAGATTTAAACTTGAAATGTGTTAGGATGGCGTGATAGGAGTAGGGAGTGTTAGTTTTTTGATGAGGTTTTAGACGAGGTTACGAGATTTGTGACATACAATCAGCATATAAGATAATGATATGACGAAAGATAGTTTTGATTGTGAGACATTGTGAGGTGTGTGAATAGATAGGAAGTGTTTGTAAGAGATGGATTTGGTAGGATGTTTTGTAGGAATGTTGTTCAAGAATTTTTGGATATGTGGTTATATTTTAGATGACAAGTTTGTGATGAAGTATAGGGAGAATTTTCTGGGTGAAAATCACAGAGTAGAAAATTGTGGATTGGAGTTGTGATATTTCAACCATGTCCAAATTGGGATATGGTGTGTGTAGGTTTATTAGTTTAGGTGGAAGATGGTCTTGCTGACTCCAAAAGACCAGATCTTCCGCCTTGAAACCACATAAATAATTTTATATAATGCAGGTTTGTAATAAGGTTTTATTTGTACGTAAACCTGAGTCTTGAAATGAAAGGAAAGGAAGGACACCGTTTGATATCACATAAGACCTGTGCGTTTTCAACTGGACGTCTGGGGCGGCTGGCCCGTGGAGATTTCGTCCTTCCTTCAGAATCCTTAGGCGATGGCACGGTTGGCGAAGCCTAGCGTTCGTGGAGATGCCTTCTGGTAGGAAGTCGAGTCTGCGTAGCCGAATTTCCAGTGGCGTCGAATTTCCTTCAAGTTGTGGTGTTTCGTGATGAAATTACTTTAATTGTTCATAAAGCTAGTTGCTTTAGATCGGTATTAACTGAGATTAAAATGAGTTTCGTTTGATTTGAAACTGTTATTCATGAATTCAGTTAGCGCAAGCGATGACCACACGACTGCTCTGATCGAGCTGGCAAAGCGAAGTGAAAAAGACTGTTATCCGTTTCTAAGGATTGTGCTTTAAGAATGGAGATAATTGACAATCTTCATATCAGATTTCATTTGTGCAGGTTGACGTCACAAGGCTGACGTTGCAAGTGTCGTCACAAGGCGCGTGCTGGCTTGGCGTGCTGAACATTCCGTTATGAGATAAACATGGAATCTTACAGCATGGAACTTATATTGAGTTCTGTTCTTTGTCTAGGCCTTGGAATTTCTGTTGGCCTTGCATTCGGACCTTATTGTTGGTCTTGGAATGTTATGCCTTGGACTGTGTTTACAAGCGGGCCGTGCTGAAGTGTAAACAGTAAATATTCTTACCAAGTGTGGCATATATGATGTTGTAGTTAATTATATTTACAGGGATCTGTAGTTCCTGTGACATCAGCGACTTTATTGCGCGTGGGCAGGCTGATGTGGGCATTGAGCATTTAACAGGGGTAATGTAGAAAACGCATTGTAAGAAATGTTGGAAGGACACATTTCGCTACATGTGGTAGGAGATATTTTGATGAGATGTATGATGAGGATATTTTTTGGAGATGTTTGTTGAGGGTAGAAATATGTGAGGATAGTTTTTGTGACATGCATGAATGCATGATAGGACGGCGCAGGAGATGTTTTGATGAAGATTTTGGGAAAGGCAATTTTTGTGAGGAATATTTATGTGAAATAGTGTATTTAGGTAGTATTTGTCAGTATAATATTTGTTGGTGTAAATAGCAGTTTTGTAGAAGGGATATTTTTGTAAGGAATAGTACGTATTTTGGAGATAGAGAGTATTGTGTTTGGATTTTAGTAGAGAGACAATTTTATAAGTAATTGGATAAGGATTTTTATCAATACGAGATGATATCTTGAGTTAACGAGAGAAGGTAACATAGTGTTGAGAGGATTTAGTTGTCGTGAAATAGGAGAAGTAGGGGAAGGAGTATTTGGTTGAGAAGAGTAGGATTTTGGAGATTTTGTTTGAGAGATATTTGTTTAATTAGAGATTTTGATTAGAGATATTGTTTGGATGGGTAGGAAGTGTTTATTTTGCGACGTGTAATTTTTTGTGTGATCCGAAGACATGGACATACTGTCATAATTTTATTTTTTTAAGTTTAAAAACAATTTTGAGAAGATAATAAACCATTGATAAGAACAATTTATGTAGGAAGATTTCGTTGTAGAAAAAATTATTCTATTTTGAAGGGTGTAAACAAAATTCGAAAATTTTTTCTAATTAGAGAGGGGGGTTATCTAACGACCCAGATTCGTTAGTAAATTATTTGATAATTAATAGAATTTTTTCGGGTGATGTAACAGCGAGTAGAACAAAAATACATAGAACGTTGATTTAAATGTGGCGCCGAGAGGGGCGTATTCTGAGAGCGAGACGAAGCAACAGAATATTTTTGAGTAAGATACGCGTAGAACTTTAAATCATGAAAGCACCTGAGTGAGCCCGTGAAGCGAATAACAAAAAGGTAATCTGATTGGCGAATTAAATGAGGCGTGAAAAAGAGTGGGGGCTGATGTTAAGCTGAGGAGACGGAACGAGGATTCTTCCTCAATTGTTCGAGTTAGATCGTGGAAGGTGGTTCTCAATTGTTCGAGTTAGATCGTAGAAGGTGGTTCTGAATTGTTCGAGAGAGATCGTGAGAGGTGGTTGGGAATTGTTCGTGATAGATCGGAAGATGTAGTTCTCATTTTGTACGAGGCGGTTTATTTTATGTATTGGAGAACGTGGGTTTTTAAAGTACGGGAATTAGTAGCATGAAAAGTGATATTTAAACGCACGTGGTATTGAAGAGTATAGGGAGAAGTTGAACCGCACAAGCATTATTTAATCAAAATCGATTAATTCTATTGTACAATCAATGTGAGAACGAAGATTATTTTCCGGCAGATATCATTTCACGATACAGTTTCGGATAGTACTCGTAATTAGAGGAAAGACGACCGCAGTTAGTCGAACGTAAGAATCATAGGATCGTTTGAAGGAAGCTCCAAGTGAAGCTAAAACCTATTTACGAAAGCATTAGTTCGAGTACGAACGAGTTGACGCCAATATTCGAAGAGGAAGCAGAGCTGACCTAACCACGTGGCCAGGAGCCGAACAGTACGTCGCCAATCCAAGGTCAACGGCAGCACAGCTGAGGGCGGTTTGTCCTGAACGAGCAGTATTGTGGTTGGTACAATCACCTGACGATTTCTGAAGAAATATTTGACTTTGTGAGTATCTGTCTCTGCGAGGCAAGCATTATTCAAGTGTGTTCGCGAGATAGGGAACGTAACTTAACTATTGTAATTTGGTGCTAAAGAGTATCTTAAGGAGAAATTGGCATTGAAATAATTATNTTTTGGAAGAAAATCCGAGAAGAAAGAAGATAAAAAAAAGTAAAGTAAATCAATGAACTTAAAATCAAATCTCAAGATCAAGAATCATAAGAGCCCATTACGTGCTTAGTTTTTTGAACAGAATCTTTTATTGTATTAAATTTCAGGGTTGTAATTAAATGTAATTGCACGATATATGCTGGGTGAGCTAGAAACGACGTAAAACAATTTGTACACGACGAGATTATCACATTTGTTCTGTAATTTTATGTGGGGATTATTTGAATGTTGTAACAATTATAAATGTAAATTGTTTAATTATCAGAATATACGTTGTTCATTCACATCTGAAGTCCGAACTTTATTATTTAATTATAATTATCTTAACTTGTACCCAATCAATAATAAATTATATTATATTTAATTTATTTATTTTCCACATGTAGGAAAACGCTTTGTGACAAATTAAACTCATTAACTTAAATAACAATCATATACAACAATGTGAAAAACCATCATGCAATCCCCCCCAAAAGACACACAAATATTCCCGTCAACGTTAACATGAAAGCGCACTGACGTGATCGCCGATTTCGGCTTCAACACAAAAAACATTAATTTTAATCGGATTTAAATAATAAACAAACATTAAAAATTTATCCTTCAAAAAAAAGTAAAAGGACACTGAATTTACAAGACTTCTCTCTTCTGAAAAGGCTGTTACATTTATAACAAAATACAAAAAAAGATAATCCGGCGGAATTCTCTGTCGATAATTGCTCCCTCTTTTCAATAATCAAGTCCACAGTTCTTGGCATCTTTTTGCAACAAGTTCCGCTCTAAATCTCAGGCAAGGTATAGAAATCTCAGGCAAGCGGGGGTGTAAGGAGGCGACCAACCCCGGTAGTATAACTGAGATACGTTAAAAGGACACGCAAGCGGATGGAACAAGTTACGAGAGCGTTGCACAAGAGCGGTTAAAGGTAGTTTGAAAATACTGAAAATCCCCAATCAGAACCGTGGCGCGGGAGGCGGGAACAGTCGTATTATTGGAAGCCTCCGTCACGTGGAATTCAAAGTTTGAGGTATTTGGAAGTGGAAAAAGATATGGAGGAAGGGAAGAAACCAATTTAAGGAAGGACATAGAGCACTTTAGAGACTTTTTTCTTAGAACTTTTGTATCACTTTTCGTGCATTTTTGCGAAGACCATTATTTTCGAGATTTTCACCAGTATTTCACTTTCTCGAAGATGCTTCGCGCGGTTCGAGGCTTCTCGATTTTTGTGGGAGCACCGAACGATTCTTGTAGATTGTTCGTGAGCTGAGATATCTGATAAGTTAAAATTATCCAATGAGATTCCGGAGTGCGGAGCGAAACCGTTAGTTTCGGCTAATATTTTTGTCGAGATTTCCGCGAAAGCGAAGCCAGGATTGCGCTAAGCCTCAGGGCATCTGGGCCGCACTGCTGAGGGAGAGGAGTCATCACCGGGTGAGCCGTCGCTGGTGACGCCACCATCAAAGAGTCTTCCCGAGATCGGAGCTTGGCCGGCATTGTGAGATCAACGCACCCTTTACTCACCACTGTCTGGTTTGACTATCATCTGATGAAGTATTTGCACGACCGTTGGTGGCATCCAACCCACGTCGTAATGCACTTATTAAATTATTTAAACAAAAATAATAATGCATTGCCTTTTTTTCATTTCTCTCTCTATATACATTTAAATAAAATTTACAAACAAACAAACTACAATTCTACTTAGATGATTTTTACATATATTGAATGTTCATTCTTTTCTCCTCTTTTCTCAACTGAAGTCCACGTCATAAATGGACGTAACAACATGCACGTGATATTTTCTGGTTTACTTCCAGCTCTGAGAATCACCACTAAAATTGTTCCTCCTATTATTAAACATTTCGTTAGATCTTTGACAATCTTTTTATCATCTTCCATTTACATAATTTTATCATAAAGCATTTTGTCGGGGCCAGTCTATTTACAAATTCTCCAGCGAGCGACAAATCATAACGACGTTTAGAATTTACAAGTTCATAAAATACATCCTTTTGGGACGAAATACTCACAAACACAATCACATAGTATGGCCTTCTTCTCCGAAGGGTTCTCGGCATAAACCGTTTTCCACACCACGGCTACACTCGACCACACTCTTTCTGGAACCATTTAGGACAAAAATCGGCTATTCGCGTATCTATGCTGTGTACTATTTCACTTTCCCGACGCCTTACATCCGTTCTCCGCGTTAACAAAATTACTTTTTCTACGCACAGCTGTTCCGTCTCTTTCAACCACTTATCGTATGAAATGTTTCCACGATCACGACTTGTGATTTGAAACTTTCCGATAACTAATGAAAGTCCGTCATATGCGATTACGTTCAATTGAAATTGTACAATTAAGTATCGTCATTAACAACTGATCGGATGGAACCTTCACTATCATCGCACTTTTATCGAGTGACTTCCGAGACCAATTCACCGGGAAGTCTCCTTCTGTCCTCGTATTTGACTAAATCTTAAGAGAGCTTTGCTTTGCTTTCCTTCCTACCTTCCAAGAAAGTCATTTCCTCTAGTACAATTTTCCTCACTCTGTCATTGTTTTTTCCTCTCTCATCTCTTTCTTGACTCAACGATTCTCCGCTTATTTCACACCTTTGTAACCTGCAGAAATCTCATTCAACTTGTTCGGAGATTCAAATGTCAATGTATTTGTCATCGCGCCTCTTCTCGGAAGTAAACCAGGCGCGCTCCTTTCAAATTTAACTTGTTACAATTTAGGATATCTTTTCGTACTAATTTGGGTATCTGATGGTCATCAGAATATATATTGTAAGATTTGATTAATTCTTAATAAATAATCAATCTTATAAGGTTATTAAAGATCCAAATGTTTATAAGTAAGCGAAAGAGTCCCGTGGCCGTCACAGGCAAAGTTGTTAGAGAGGGCGGAAGGCTCCCAGCTGTTGGAGTGGACGCAGAGCTTCCTTGTTCCAGGAATAAAATATAAAGAGTAGCGAGGGGAAAGGGACGGTGTACTACTTATTTGTTTTTGTCAATAGCGGTTGGCAGCTAGAAATGGCAAGTACACCGTAAACAGAGTCGTTGGAAGAGAAACCAGTAGCGACGGAAATTTACTCAATGTTTTGAAGAGAAAAAAAGAGGTCAGCTTCAGTTGGAAGAGACGAGATCGAATACGCAGCGGAAAGAAGAGACGCAGAACGTGGGAGAAGAAAGAGAGAGGTTTTATGAGTTAAAGGGACCACAAAAGAAGCGGGGGCGTGAAAGGTTACACCTTTAGCTCGCGTAGCGACCAGCGGTCTAGGAACAGTTGGCGGGCGAAGCCGAACCGTCGGAGTTGGAAACTTTCAAGGGACGAGTGCGACCGTTGAAAATTTAGAAAGTTGAATAAATTCAGCGTCTCTTTGTTGTTAAAAACCGTCTGATTAAGATCAATCAGGTATTAATTGAAAGTCATTAATTGATCTCAATTGTTTTTTGTTTTGTTTTTTCTAATTTCACCGTTCAGAAAAATAAGTATTACATGTTTCGTTGGTTGCGCCCTTTTTGAGTTGTGAGGAAATATTTAAAAAATGTGCAAATATTGATATTTTGGGGGCATTACGCAGCTTGCACAGGTCTTTCGAGATTGAAAATTTGAATTCTTATTAATGATACTAATCCTAACAACATATAAAAAACTATATTTGTACTTAGAGGAATGCAACTTATGTAAGCATGTAACAACCAAGCATATATGAATTGACTGGACTTTGCACACATTGAACAGATGTGTTACCTTTCTGTTTTTGGTATGGAAACTTTAAACCGTGTTGAGGATAAAGCCGGTGGGGTTCGTTGCAAACAATTTTATATGTAACTTGTTACCTTGTTACCCTGATGAAAAGGAAAGACACGAGTCCCGAAAAGGAATGGTATGCTAAGGACCGTGCAAGGATCAAGGATGTTTTGGTATCATTTCCATACCTTCAGAGCCGGTCCAAGGATTTTTTTGGCACTTGCAAGATCTGCATTTTGCGTCCTTCACAAACAAACCCTCTATTTCCCCTAATGAACCTTGGAGAATCAACTTCAGTGTAAAAGGTATGAATTATTACATTTATCTCTACAGTAATGGACTTGAATTGGAAAGAATAAATACGTACAATTTTTCTGAACTATCTTTAGATATAAGTACAATTTTTCTGGAATATCGTTAAACAAGGGCGGTAAAATAAAAAGTTCCTCCAGAAAATCATTTCTACTAAAGTCAAATTTATCACCACATATTAAAACTGACTGGAGATATTCATACTTCTTTAATGTCATCTTTTTTACAATTCCCGAGTAAGATATATTATTCATTTTGGACGCATTGTGGATTCGCAAAATCTCATCCGCGATGATCAAAGTATTTTTAAGAAAGACACATACATCACTATTTTCTAGAGCATTTTCTAGAAATTAAAAGATTTGTTTGGGTGGAGAAAAAGGGTGAGCGCCAAAACTGGCTTCGTCTACGCCTCATGAGGTAGAATGGATCTTGGATCGGCCATCCGTATTTTCCGCGTAGAACGTGAATATAAGCGCGCGTGGTTTTGAAGTATAACCTTTGACGAGAAGGAAAGCTGAGGTGTTTTTCTAAAAATATTGCTTACTCTTTTTATGTTCAAATAATCACATATGGATATAAATAGCCTAACATTTATTGACAATACAAATAAATGGCCTTATTAATCAGTACGGTAAGTGAAAATATTTTCAAACATATATAATTTATTACAGACTGAAATATCAAACCTAAATTTATACTCCATTTTAATGTTACACAGGTGCATGTCATACATAAATTTCACATGTTTATCATGTCCCCCATCAGAGATAACAACCATAATATTATAATCTTTACGTAAACTTTCTATATTTGACAACTTCAAGAAAATAATGGAACAAATATCATGCTCCGTACTTCCTGAATTTGTAATAGACGTATTCATCTATTAATATGCAAAATTTACGCTATGATATCATACACCTTCCCAAAAAAACTAGTATACTAATATTTTTATTATATCCTAAAAACCTTCACCTCATATGTGTTAAATGTCCAATTACAAATGTAACATCAAGTGTAAATTTTGTTAGTTATTCTTCACTTTATGTCATTTTATAAAAATAAATGATGTAAAAAAGAATAGGTACAACTATAGTTTTTAATTGAAATGTCTAGCACTAATAGATCGTGAGGATCGATGCATGAGATCTCAGGATGTTCACTTAAATGAACGATTAGCTCCTCCCGCTGCTCCTACTCTTGACTTACCTCCACAAGACTTGAAGGAAAAGACGTATTCGCGCCGTTGCCGTTTATACATTGGCAATTTACCAAGTGATGATACTGAAGAAGAGATGGGACAACTCCTTGCTCGATATGGAGATTTAGCCGAGTTGTTTTATTAACAAAGAAAAGAATTTTGTATTTATTCGTTTAGAGTATCGTGCTAATGCAGAGAAAGCTAAAAGTTCTCTAAGATTCTCTAAGGAAAGGTCGTGCTTTAAAAATAAGATTTGTTCTCCTTAGTTCTTGCATAAAAGTGAAGAACTGAACACCATGGGTAACGAATAAGCTTCTGGAAAAGTCATTTTCAGTGATTGGAGAAGATGAACGAGCAGCTGTCATTGTTAATGAAAGAGGCAAATCAATGGAAGACGGGATTGTTGAATTTGCGCGGAAACATAGAGTTTTGAGATGGGTTTGAGAAATTGTACTGTAATAAAACTCGAAAATTAAAGGGTAAAAGGAGTAGTGGGTATCCCGTGTGGGGTTGCTGGTCCCCCATTGGGCGCCTCCCCAGGTGGCGAGTAACCCTAGATGGTGAGACCGAGAACCAAATTGATTATATACTTATTGACTCCAAACATAAATAAGATATTCTTGATGTGAAAAGCTGCCGTGGTGCGGATATGGATACGAATCATTACCTCCTTCGGGTGCGTTATAAACAAATGATATCGATTGTAAAAAGTAAACCAGGAGTTGCTAGGAAAAAGTATAACACAGAGCTCCTTAGCAAATCGTCGGTGAAAGCAGAAGAATATAGAAGATAAATGCAAAGACGTTTAAAAAACTTAAGCTTAAAGGAAACAGTCGGGGCATCAGTGGAGGAGGATTGGGATAAACTTAAAACAACAATCTTAAAAAAACCACAGAGGAAAATGTAGGTGAGGTACGGCCTGAGGGTAGGGCAAGTTGATTTGATGATGACTGCAGTAAGGCCATAGAGGAAAGGAACGAAGCTAGGAAGTAAATGTTGCAAACGAAAACCCGGAACACTGCACAGCAATATAGTGATAAAAGAAGGGCAGCCACAAAAATATGCAAGAAAGAGGAAAAAACGAGAATGGGAGAATCAGAAGGTGGGAGAAATAGAGGGGATGGCGGAGATGGGAGATAGAAGATAATAATAATAATAATAAATTTATTGTCAAAAAACAGTACAAACTGCGTATGACCACGTGGAGGGAAAAAAACTAATTTACTCTCCGGAAGCAAGCAAGGGACCATCCCATCAATTCCGATCAAGGGCCCTAAGGCAGAGGCGGATTCAAACAAAGTATGAAAGAATAAAGCGGGAACGTAATGGTTTCCAACTACGAGCGGTGATGGTTGACAGAGAAGATGTGAATTTAGTGGGAGAAGAGAGCTTAATTCTTGAAAGGTGGGCCCAGTATTTTGAAGAAGCTCTAAATAGGGACGACACGCAGGAGGAAGAGGATATATGGGAATTACAGATTCCGGAGTCGGAGCAAGAGGACGAGCCTCGTTTAATGGAGATTGATCAAGCCGTAAAGGAAATGAGCAACAATAAAGCCCCGGGGAAGACGGTATTAGTGCAGAAATGGTGAAGTATGGAGGGAACGATCTTGTGGAGCGAATGTATCTGCCCATCAGGAAGATATGGAGAGTTGAGCGAATGCCGGTGGAGTGGTGCACAGTAATAATAGCACCTTTACATAAAAAGGGTGATAAAACCAAGTGTTCTAACTACAGAGGTATTTCACTATTGAATATTGGCTACAAGGTATTAATGAATATTATTGCCAAAAGGCTAGAAGAAATCACGGAGGGATTTATTGGTGAGTACCAAAGTGGTTTTAGAAGGGGGCGTTCCACGATCGACCAAATCTTCACTGTACGAACAATATTGGAGAAGTTCCAGGAGTTTCGGATAGATGTACACCAGCTCTTTATATATTATCAAATGGCATATGATAGTATAAGAAGAGGTAAACTTCGGGACATAATGTTGAGATTGCATATTCCTGTGAAGTTGGTGCGCCTCGTGTGAATGTCGTTAAAAGGGTCAAAGTGCAAGGTGCAAATTCAAAATAAAACATCTCGGGAGTTTGTGGTGGTAAGAGGTCTCAGATAAGGGAATCCGTGCTCCACGGTCTTATTTAAAATCGTATTGGCAGATGTTCTAAGGCACATAGAAATGAATCCGGGAGGGACCCTCTTCAACAGGCAGATCCATTTTCTGACCTTTGCGGGTGATGTAAATGTATGGCACGAAACGAGAAAGTCCTAAAAGAAGCAGTTGAGCAGTTAAACAAAGCAGCAGCTGAAGTAGGGATGTCTGTGAATAAAGGGAAGACAAAATATATGGTTATGATGACACAAGAGGAAAAGGAAAGGAGAACGCTTAGAATGGGATCTTCAGTGTTTGAAAGGGGGCAAAGCTTTAAATACCTTGGAGTGAGGATTACGAAAAAAACGACACCAGTGTAGAAATCAAGGGGAGGATACAAGGTAACAGGAGTTACTTTGGCTTGAGTCGTTGCCTGCCTTCAAAGAATATTTCAAGAAATGTTAAAAAGACTATATACCGTACAATTATTCGACCGGTGGTGACCTATGGAGCAGAAGCTTGGGTCATTACGAAGCAAGATGAGTTGATGAAACACCTGGGAAAGGAAAATATTGTGGAGAATTTACGGACAAATCAAGTAGAATCCGCTGGTTGGCTCATTTGGAACGTATGTTTGAGGAATAGTAGTAAAAAAAGTATGGCAACCAAGACCAGGGGGACGACGACGAAGAGGCAGACCGAGAGCGAGATGGCTGGATGGGGTTGAAAAGGACTTAAGATCACTGGACGTTCGAGGTTGGAGGAGAAGAGCGCAAGATCGGGATGATGGAGGAAGGTCGTGGAAGAGGTCCAAACCCTACAAGGGTTGTAGCACCAGGGATGGATGGATGGGTATCACTCACCTGATTATATTTGCCCTAGCTAGCTCTCATTCCAATAAAAACATTAAGTGGATTCGTATTATTTTTAACTAAATGGAAACAACACACCTTGTTAAAGGAAAACGCACATTAAAAAATAAAATTGACTTAATTATCCCCGATACATTTCTAATTAACACTGCCATGCACAAACCCCCAAAATCACACGTTATCACACACATCATTGACATGAAATATTAAAAATAATTTCTGGTATTAATTATTACCAGTTAAATACAGCAAAAATATTAATTAAATTTAGAAAGTCATCATTATTGCTCACTCCTCTTTCTGCCCTCTTTAAGAATACAATTACAAAAGTTCTGAGCGTGGGCCATTACTATTCTGGTTCGTTGCACTAGATCTTCTCACCGCCACTTAAATATTTATTATTTCTTTGTGGGGCTTTATGGCTCGTCGACATCTAGGTCATTAGAGCCCTAAAATCCTGTACAGGTAGGGAAAATGCAGTTAGGACTAAAGAGAGCCAACATGACTCTCCCCACGTGTGGGACTCGCCGAATTACTCAACCGTACCCACTAAAAACCCTCCTGAATAATAACATCAAAACATGTCTCAAAACATATAACATTACTTCAAAACATTACAATGAGAAAAATGAAAGATACCCTAACCCTCGCAACCTACAAGTGTCGGGATCGAAAAGAACATTAGGTGACCAAGGAAGGTCAGGAAAGACAAAGGAAGGAGCCTAGCACAAGTAAGTGGAAGTATTGCCAGACTCAGCTCGGGGTCCCGTGTTTACCAAACACGTACTTAGTAGATGTAAGTCCCCTTGGGGGTAAATATCTATTACTCATCGCAACCAGTATTCCCAGGTTACCTTTTATTGACGATCAAATCAGTCTAAAAAGCGTAGGTGTAGATTGGAATACCATTGATTAGCATCGGCTCGTACGGTGCGTTCTTCCTTGTACCTGCCAGTCGCCCATTCAGCGTTCAAAACCAGCCTTTCTTGGAAGTTGTCGCGCCTGCCTGGAGTTTCTCGTTCTCGGAATTTAAAACGTTCACCATCATAATACAGTTCTTTTATATCGAGAGTTCATTCAACTTGATGCGACGCATTTAAATAGTCTTTACAATCGCCACTTGTTACAAAACAAAACATTTGATCTCCGACTAGTTGTCGGATAGATTATTAAAGTTGAAACTTAGAAAACTGCAGAATTTGGATTAAGATCAAGTTATACATTGTGTCCAAAATATCAAGACCAAGAGGACAAGAATAATGAAGGTAATCTCGGAATCATTGAACTACGGAATGATTCCGAATGTTATACTCGAATCTGATTGAATGTGCTCGAATCTCGAAATCTCATTAAAGTCCCGAATATACTCGAATGATCGAATCGAGCTCGAAAATACTCGAATCTTCTCGGAACGTCTCTGCATCATGTTTTATCACCTCGTTCCCCACTCTGTCTCTCAAAAGCTAACTCAAGTGATACATATTTAAAAACACACGATTAGTCACACGTTTTTTTGCCAATCATGTCAAATTTGCACTCCACGCGGAGTTGTCGTAATTGGTTGAGTTTAGAACGAAAAGTGCTTGTTCCTAGCCACTCAGAACGTTCCTGCCTAGGAAATTTCCTCACTTCAACGGTGTTATCTTTTTCAACGGTCCTCTCCGTAATTTTACCCTAACGCTTTTTAAGAATAATATAACACTAAATTTAGGGAACTTTCGAACCTTTAACTGCCACTCCCTTGCCTTCAGCGCCTCCTTTGCCAACCGTTCTGCGACGCACGCCTAACGGCCTCGTGATGTACGTCAACTGTCCCTAGACAATTCTCAAAAGCTGAGGGATGAGCCCCTTCACACCCACGCTCTCCGGGTCGCTTCTATTGCCATCCTTTTAGTTTGTAAAGGGCTTCTGCCTCTTGCCACACCCAAGACATGAGTTTCTATTGCAGCTGCACTTTAAAACCCTGTATATCCTCCTTTTGCAGCAATGCAGGCTGCAATTAACCCATGGAGACGGTCCTAGAGGTGACGAATGTTATTTTGCGGAATGGTCTGCCATGCAATTTATACCTGATGCCTCATTTGGGACAGATTTTCTTGCCAGTCTTACAGTTCGCGCAACATGACGTTTCGTCCAGTCCCAAAAATGCTCAATGGGGACAGATCTGGAGATCGTGCTGACTAGGGTAGTTGACGTACACCTTGGAAAGCACTTTGGGTGGCACGGGTTGCGTGTGGATGTGCATTGTCTTGCTGGAAAAGGCTATCGCCTTGTTGGTTCACGAACGGTAGCACGACTGGTGGAATAATGTTTGGATGTACCGTGCTCTGTTCAATGTTATTCTATGATCATTGAACGGCCATTGTAAAATATGGCTCCGCACACCATTATGCCAGGTGATGACCCTGTGCGTCTCCGTCTTATATACTCCAGACATTGGCGCTCACCTCCACGTCGCCACACACGTATACGACCGTCATGTGCACCAAGGCAGAAGCGACAATCACTGAAGACAAGTCACCATTCGTCCTTCCATAAACGCCTATCGTGAGTACTGGAGATGAGCTGCTTGATGTTGGGGCGTGAGCGGAAGATGCCCTAACAGCACGCATGATCGTAGCCCTGCTTCACGGAGACGGCTGTGAATGACTCTCGCTGACACCCCCAGAGCAACAGTGCCCCTAATTTGATGTGAAGTCGCGGTGCGGTCCGATACGGCACTTCGTAAGATGCGACAGTCTTCGCGTGCATCTGTGAGTCATAGCTGTCCGGACTCAGGTTGACGGGCATGTGCACCTTCTGCTGACCATCGGCGAACATCGATACACTGTGGAGATTTCTCCCCCTACGTGTTGCGCAATTCTGCTGTATGACCACCCTGCCTCCTGATGACACAATATATGCCCCCGCGGAGGCGGCGGCGGCTACGTCATAGCAGCTGACGAGACTCTCCTCTCTGACAACACTTCCCTCCCCAAGATTGTGATAGTGTGATGTCTCAGCATTAGAGGAGAAGTCTGTTTAGCCTCCCACCGTCTCGCTTACACGAACTTCTTTTACATTTGTTTTTGTCTGTCGCTTCTTTACTACTGACGCATTTGAGCAATGATTACACTTTCACATATACAAGAAAATCACAGTTAACACCTGTTAGAAACATTAAGAAAATATACAAATTCAATTTTTCACATATGAAAAGGCAAGCCACTCCCATCATTCATAAAATATTAGGTTTCTTAAACAGAAATGTATCTCCAATGTTGTAGACAAAAGAAAATTTCATAACATGATCTCAATACGTTTCTTAATAAAAGATATAGTCTTAGCATAAATAAAATACATGATACATTAAAGAAAAACACTTGTAAAACAATTATATTTCTGGTTCTGGCCTATAAGGTTGGGAACAGAGGAGCATCCTTATTGTTGGCCTCTTGAGATTGATTTAGATTTATTATGTCTCACTTTTTGATGTTTCTTTGCTTGATTTTTTCATTTACACTTATATTTCAGAACAATTAATAGTGAGACTGCAAATAAAACAAATGCTCCTGTACTTATACATGTATATTGAATAACATTAACTTATGGGCACCCTTAAAAATAATGCTAAACTCTCGCTCTATTTCAGAGACGGATATAGTTGGGACTTGATGTGTATTCTGTTTTTTCACCTCTGTCATTATCTTATGCATTTCATTATGTTTTGTTATTAGCGTAACGACTTGTTTTCTCAGGAGACCCGTGTTTATTGACCATGACTCCATTATCGGCGGACAGATTAGAATCAAATGAATTCTGAGAAGTAGTGAGTTCTGGTTTGCCCGGAAAAGTCTTTCGGGAGAACTGCCCTGCCCCGATAGAATTATATGCGACTTATTTGCAAAACAAGATACGTGGAGGACAGAATTTCCAGGAAGTACCATTTTCAAGTTGTCTCACCGCGGAGAAACACTGAGAATGAAGAGTTTGTAACACTGATTTCACAATTTTTTCTTATGGACTCAGAACTATTGTTAAAAACAGCAATGCTACACAAACTGTTGTTCTCGAAGACGATTAGAAAGATCGGAGGACAAAGAAAGATGTATCCTTGGTGGCATTGTTTTGAATAGCTAGTTGGAAGTATCAGGAGTTTGGATTTATCTTGGGATACGACCAGGTCTGGTGAGTCGGGTGTATTACGTTTTTGTTACTCTCGCCTAATCTCATCGGAAACCGATGTGCTTCGTACACTCGGAATTCTTGCTCGTTGCGAAGAGGTAGAATAATGAGGATAGTTTTTCTCTCCTGCTTAGTGAGTACTTTGCCTTGAGTAACGTTATAAAATCTTGCCATCTGCTGACGCGGGAAGTAGATGAATTCCCTGTGGCAGGGCGAGTGTTGCATTCCTCACTTTCTGGTAAAAGGTTGAGGGTGTGTGACCTTTCTCATTTCGGCCACAAATTTGGGTTTTTATCGAGTCCGTGAAATGTCGGCACATCACTAAATACACTCCCCGGAGATTTCCAAAAATTAATCCAGCTTCATCATACAGATGTGATAGGAGAATGAAAATATTGTTCCCTTTCCTCATTGTTTCATTGAATGCTTGTAAAGCTTTTATAGTATCAGAAAGCATTTTATCGTGACTTTTTAAGTTTTCGGCACGTCTGACAACATATAGCGTGATTTTAGTGCTTTTTGCGTATCTACTCTTAGTCTAGAAATTTCGTTTCCTATAGAATATATCTGTTCGTCTGTTGCTGTGCCCGTTAAATAATGTATATTTACTCCTAATGCATTTAAAAGTCCCCTTTTTTGTTTCCCCACTGAGGACAAGTTTAGCTCATCAAATTCCTTTTTTACGTTTGACACATCACTTCCAATTTTGGACTTAAATTCTAAGGTAATATTGATAAATGCTTTTGAAATGTTGCACTATCTTATCTATTAAATTGATAAACTGTATACTTGTTCTTCAATTTGCTTCACGGCCAGTCCAATTTCTGGTACGTATGTAAATTTATATGTATGAACCACTCCGCTGACAGTATCGTCACTGTGTCACTCGGCACAAATAGTACGCTTGCAGTACTCGTTATTAAAGAACACAATACTTCCAGTTTCCACACTGCACTTAGTCTTCGTTTTTCACTGCCTCCGATGAGCGGTCTGTAAGCAGAAAAAAACACAAACTCTTATGAGACTTTTAATTACTTTTTGTCTGTGTTGCCCAGCATCTTATGCCGCTTCCTCCATGCTTTCTTCTTTTTTCTGTTGTATGCTTTTCGTGCCGGACGTATTGCTACCTCTCCTTTCTCGTCCCACAGTTGCCGACAGCATCCGGGTCGCGAATCTCCCTTCGGTAAAAATAGGAGAGACAGATCTCCCGGGGGTCGGAGGAGGGCGTGACGTGTCCGGACTGGGTGACCACGACCAGCAAATCCTCCCATTCTGCTTCCGGGGTGGCTGGCGTGACTTTCTTGACGCCTCCGACTCCACCTGCAGTGACTGTGAGATTTTTACCAGGTGTCCGCGGAACTGCGTATCTCTTTGTTGTACTTGGCTCACCCAGGGGGTTCACTGGAGATCTACAAGACAGTATATTTATGTTTACAGGGCAGAGGTCGTAAACTATAACAGGCTGAGGATTCTGGGTTCGTAGGAGCGTATTCCGGAGATATATTCTCTGCGGTTTTACAGCTTTCCAGAGCGTCATTTTCTAGGCTTTCACTCTCCGGAACTATTGGTTTCCGTATCTCTGGGAAAGAAAAGCCGTTTTCGACATCTCACCTGAATTATTTTCGAAACACATATGAAAACACTTTCACATAGCTCCATGCACCATAAATACTCAATAGAGGTTGAACACTCATGTTTTTTAGAGTTAATTACTACTCGAACTCGTCCGAGTGGTGTTCCTCCGCGCTGTTGGCGCCTATGGGGGCGGTGGATGTGGATAGCTACTGCTCATCGTATCCCTCCGCGTCAACCCCTCCCACTTCCACCAGCACCAGCTGTTCGGGACGAGGGCGGCGCGTGTCATACAAGTCGCCGGCCATCCGGCAAAACTCGACGAATTCGTCGCTTTTCATCTCCCGGCAGCGCTTTTCATTTTATAAAAAGGAAGACAGAGCTAATTATTTTCGGAGCGGATAAATGATAATCTAATATATAGTGAATGTATAGCAAATGTACCTAGTAAAACATACCTGGCGAGATTGCCAGGTACGTGTTTTTTCCCGCATGCCGGGGTTGTGGGCACAAGTGTCTGGGTTCAGCAGAAGATGAGTTTGTTGTGGACATTTCAGAAAATGTGAAGTACGAATTGAACTATTGGCAATGTATTGAGTTGATCATACTACAAAGGTGAGGGAGTGGTTCACCGTGAGGTGCTCGTACCCCGATGCCCCCAAGGCGTCGTACGCGCGCCAGCAATCGATGATGGTTGTGCCTGTTAGCAAAGACGAGGAAATAATCAGTACAAGGCGCTTTCTGTATAGGAATGAAAAAGTACGTTTCTCTTCATACATACCTGGCACAACCCACTCCTGAATGAGTGATACTAGAGTTTCGCGGTCCCTCTTTTCCACCCACAGACATACCTACCCACTGGCTCTCGACTTTATGTCGCCGGTGGTACTTACGACGACCGAATTTCGATTCGTCGATCACAACTACCTTATTGGGTCCGCCTAAGGGTTTCCTGTTCACCACCATTGCGTCATAGACCATCTCTCGACAAAAGCTGGCCTTATCAACCGCGGAGGGTGGTGTGAAGCCTATTAACTTCGTAATCGAGGTCAGGGGAGTTCGGCCAACCCACTGAGTGATGAACAGAAGAATGTCCACCAGTGAAAATTTCGAAGCCGCGAAAAACGTTCCCGTGCGGTACGACACCCTGGTCCCACAAACTTTCTTCCGCTTTGTTTTGGGCACCGGGACCCTCAACGTACACCTCCACGTATACCCATCGACCCTGTTAAATACCAAATCATTGGAATAAAACATTACTCATCACAAGAGACCCATATCTAAAATTCACATTAATGAATTACCTTGTGGTATCTGTGAAAACGTAGTTATGCAGTTAAAGTTATGGAAAACGACAGGCAGGTTTTAAAATCGAACAACCGGATGAAAGCCATGTGGAATACTGTTAAAAATTACACGTCAACTTCTGAAAATCGCGAAAAAATATTTCTCTACTAAAAGATGGCAAAATCGTATAAAATCCTCAGGACATCGCAAAATTCTTACTTCTCAGAAGTAGGTAAAATAACGAACTCAATATATCCAAATCAATGTCCTCCAATTATATCCACCCACGTACCCAATTCTCAAAAATCCTAGAATACTTGTTATATAAGCGTCTTCAAGATTTTTTATCAAAAAATAACATTCACTCTGACGATCAACATGGTTTTAAGAAATCCTTTTCCACTACAAGCGCCATATTTTCTTTCTTAAAAGATGTTACCACATCTCTTGACCGTGGAGAAAATCCTCAGGGTGTTTTTCTAGACTTATCCAAAGCATTCGATGTCATCGATCACGAAATTCTCCTTTCCAAATTGCATTCTTTAGGCATTCGTGGACTTCCACATCAATGGCTAACTTCTTATTTAAAAGATAGATATCAACAGGTAGAAATATCCTATACTAAAAATAAAATACTTCAGCGTTGTCTTTCAGAAACAAAGCCACTTACTTGCGGAGTACCCCAAGGATCAATTCTCGGCCCTATACATTTTTATGTGAACATGTCATCAACATCAGATTGCAAAATGGTTTTTGCTGATGACACTAATTCACTATGTAAACATGCCAACGCTCAAAAAGTTTTGTCTAACCTTTCGACTTGGTTCCATGCAAATCGTCTCAGTGTCTATGTCATTTCACAATAATATCACAAAATCTTTACCCTTGATCGGAATTGATGGGATGGTCCCTTGCTTGCTTACGGAGAGTAAATTAGTTTATTGTCCTCCACGAGGTCATACGCAGTTTGTACTGCTTTTCTGACAATAAATTTAATCATATTTATTTATCAAATTCACCCATATTTACAAATTATTTATTGAGGAAATTTGTGAAGATGTTTGCAATTACCAAAACACCGACGACAAATTCAGTGTATTCAGTTCAACATTCCTTGAACATTACAACTTTAGCTTTCTCATAAAACGCACGTTAATTAACACAAAGAAATACAATCGATGGATCACCCAAGAGAAGAATTTCTTCCAATAACAAACGCCATTTCAAAATTCTATAACCAACCACAAGAGTTTCATGATTATTTCCGTAAATATAATACTATTCTACAAGAAAGTAGTCATGAATAATTACAAGCATATACTAAAATCGAACAACCGGACCAAATGCATGTGGACTATTGTTAAAAATTACAAGTCACCAGAAAATCGTGGAAAAACCATTACCTTACTAAACGATGTCAAAATCGAATCAAATCCACAGGTCATCGCAAATTTGTTTAATTCTTATTTACCAGAAGTAACGAATTCAATATCTCAAAACCAACGTCCTCCAAATATATTCACTCCTTTGAACTCATTTTATGTTCACTTCCGAAACTAATGTCAGTGAAATCATGAAAGCCATCAGTTCATTAAAATACAAATTTTAAACAGGCATAATGATATACCCGAAATTGTTAAATTTTCATCCCCCGTTATATTAAATCTACTCATAAATATTTTAATAGTTCATTATCAGAAGGTGTGTTTCTAACATTTAAGGAAGCTAAAGTGAAACACTAACGCGAGAAAGGATACAAACCCAATGCTGGAAATTACCGACCAATTTCTCTACTACCCACTTCCTCAAAAATCCTTGAAAAATTGTTCTATAAATGTCTTCTAAATTTTCTATTAAAAAAAAAAAATCTGACGAATAACACGGATGTCGTTAATCCTTTTCCATCACCAGCGCCATATTTTATTTCTAAAACGATATTACCACTTTTCTTGACCATGGAGAAAATTCTCAGGGTGTTTTCTTGATTTTTCCAAAGCATTCGATGCCATCGATCACGGAATTCTCCTTTCCAAATTGCATTCTTTAGGCATTCGTGGACTTCCACATCAATGGTTAACTTTCTCTTTAAAAGATACATATCAACAGGTCGAAATATACTATACCAAAAATTAAACACTTCTCCATGGCATTTCAGAAACAAAGCCATTTACTTGCGGATTTTCCCAAGGTTTAATTCTCGGTCCCATACTCTTTTTATTGTATGTGAACATGTCATCCCCCACATCAATTTTTGCTGACACTAATTTACTGTTAACACGTCAACGCTCAAAACGTTTCGTCTAACCTCTCATCTTGGTAACATGAACATTTCTCTTTCTTGCAACGGAACACAATTAAAGTCTGTTACCAACACAAAATTCTTAGCTCTCCATATTCAAGACAACCTCAAATGGAATTGTCACGCATGATGATATTCTATTGATATTATAACACACTGCTAACTTTTTATTGTCCTCCATGTGGTCATACACAGCTTGTTCTGCTTTATTATTTAATATTAAATAATATTTATTATATTTATATATATTATTTATATTTATTATTATTTATAATATTTATTATTATTTATAATATTTATTATATTTATATATATTATTTATAATATTTATTATTATTTCATACTCCTTAAAAATTTGGAAATAACAGGACATGGTTAATTTCACAAAGACATACACAAAATTATTAAGGTAACTAAAATCAATAGCATATGAAACACAATCTCACCTGCACTGAGAACGCTCTGGTGGCTCAGGTGGTAGCATTCTGGCTCTTCAAGTCAACCTGAGTTTAATTAACAGTGGGGTCAGAAAAAAATTGTAGCTTTTCACAGTAATGTCTCAGTTCACATAGCTGTGACTACAGAGAAGTGAACCTTCCTTCCTCTATCCACCTCCTCCTATTATCAATAACTATTCTAACTACTTCTACTCACCCCTCCATATGGGTCAAGTTGTTGGTAAACCCAGCCAACTAACAATAGCCTACCACCCAACTCCTAATTCCTATCACTCCATGTAGATAAATTTCAGTAGAACGCTACATTTCCAGTTTACAATACAACAATAAAATAAAAAAATCTGCACTATGACTGTGAGGCACTTGCTGTGTGAAGGAGCAAACACTTGAAACATATATTCATGCAAACACATGAATACCAAGAAGTGTTCATGAAGAGGAAGGATATGGTCTTAGAAAACCAAACAACAAGAAGCACAATACGTCAACAAAGGTCTAATCTCCTCTTTGAAGCATTTGCTCCTTTGTTGCCATGGGGAAGCGTTCCAGTACTTTGAGCTGTTCTGAGAGGTTCAATACATTCTTCTTGTAGCTGTTGCAATGTTACTACAACATGAAGTAAAATAGTTTTTTTTATCCCAGTGCTCTCCAACAGAAACCATATCAATTCTTCTTGAACATTGAACAGGACATGAATTTATTGATTATGATAATATGAAATATAAATTTTTTCAGGGAAGACAAATAAATAGTGAGAATTTTCTAACACATTTCTTAACTTTTGACTGACAAAATCAAGTTGACATATGTTAAAATAATACTCCAAAAATTTGGACTAAATTCTATCATTCTAATTATGAGATAACATACCCTTCCTTGTGTATATTTAATTTGCCAAAATCTTCTCCTGAGAAAAGTTTTCGGAAGAATTCCTCTTTTCGCTAAACAACACACGTGAGTCCATAAAATAGCATTACAATTTAAAAACAAAAACAAGAAAAAGAAGAGCATGTATTGACAGGAAGGAAGGAAACAAAAAATGGAGAACATACTCTAAATAAAAATAAATGGTCAAATTTCTATTTTATTAGAAAAATATTTCCAAGATATTATTTTCTCAGTTATAATTCTGTTATGTAGAGATTTTTTGTATAGTTTGTGTTGTAAACATATCTTGACCTAAATATTTTTTTCCATAATTAGAGAGATTGCTTGCACATGGGACATTGTTGATACTGTAGTACACACTGTCGTAAACATTGTCCATGAAAAATATGGCGACAAGGTGTGATCCTGGCAGACAAGACATTCATATCATCTAAACACACAGGGCATACTGTATCTCCTCTTTGAAGCATTTGCTCCTTTGTTGCCATGGGGAAGCGTTCCAGTACTTTGAGCTGTTCTTTGAGAGGTTCAATACATTCTTCTTGTAGCTGTTGCAATGTTACTACAACATTTGTATACCTAAAAGAAAAGGGATCAATTTGATAGATTTTAAAACAAACTACAATAACTATCATATAAAAATTGTGAATTTTTTTTAGGCGTGATACAACAATGATTTATTACATATTATTTCAATATTAAACTGCATCTGAAAATAATCGATCATTTCTTAAGGAGTATTTTATGTTCATAACGATGGCACCTTTGGTAGTGAAGCAAGAGCAAATTCACTAATTATCAAGTTTGCTCATTAAAAGTTTCAGTATCTGATACATTCAGTCATTGCTGTTGCTGATACAGTAATAAATTTAATAATTAAATGACACAGAGGTTAATGTAGGTCCACATACAAACACTATTCACGAAATATTGCATGCAACTGATGTTGTAATACCACTAAAGTGAATCATGAATGGTAATACTGCAAAGAACACCATCAAATGCAAAAGGGTAGGATTGAGATAAATATATTTTGTAATACTTGTTACTCATTTTCAGAAAAATTTGCACACACATCACCGTTTTTCCAAAGGTGAGATATGTAATTGAGTCTATGAGATGTTTTCTATTGTAGTGTAATGCACGATTAAATACTAAAATTCATCCCTTCCCTTTGCATAAACACAAAAATTAAAGACAGTATAAGCAATGGTGTTAAAACATTTCACTTTATCATTCAGTTTTAATGTTATAGTTATTATTGAAACTATAGTTATTGAGGTATAATTACATGACTAAAATGCATAACACAATATTTCCTGGATCCTGATGAACTGCTATGATTATATTAATAATTGACAACAAAATTCCACAGCAGTTTATAATTAAGGGAATATAATATTCTTCTAAGCCTTCAAATAAGTGCAAATCGAAGTATTCAACAGCAGTTACCAAAATGTTATCTTTGGGTGATTCTGAAATCAATTACACAATTAAAATTAAAATTGAGTTGGGAATGAAAAAGTAAAATTACATTGGAAAATAAAATATAAACATTTTCTTATAACAGAATGTTTTAATTGAATAAAAATCAGCAATCACTTACTAAGAAACTGGGTGATAATGAAGTATAGCCCTGTTGTGAAAACAAAAGGAGCAGTTGGCTCTAAATGATCAAATTGAAGAGTTATTGTAATGAGTACAAAACTCATTGCAACACCTTTTCCCAGTCGTAAAATAATAAATGTAGAAGTAAGTCGTAAGAAATCGGCAGTAGTAGAAGTAAACATCAGTTGTGACCAATGTCGAGACTAGAAAATAAATGAAAGCAATAATTTAACAATTAAATATATACAGAATCTATTATATTGTGTATAATAAAACATTTTTAAGATGATGGTTCCATGAGATTTATTATGTTTAGTGAACATAAAATAATTCCAAGGTCATAATAATACAACATAAAAGAAGAGAGTTGAATGCAGTTTCTCAAACCAATCTTATCAAAAATAAAATTTGTGGGTGCTTATTCTGGGATAGTCTGTAAAATATATTTTGTTGGTGAAATATTGTGAAAACTACAGTATATTCAATGATTGGAGGAAATAAGTATATCCTGAACAATAATACTGTGGAGTGTAAAACAGATAATTTCAGGGAGAAAGTATTGAGAGGGAAAATTTTTACAAAGAAAGAGGAGGATTATTACATTATTCATCAGTAATTGGTTGATTGTCAGATTTATAGACCAATAATTTATATCAATTGTAAAAGAACTGAATTTTGGTCCATTATTTTAGAATCGCTTAGAAACTTTTGAAATGTACTGAAATATTCATAAATAACCCCAAAACATCTGCAGTAGAAAAAGAACTTACATTTAGAAAAATTTAACTTACATGAAGAGACTGGTACAAATACGCCAACATTGTGTAGAAAAGCAATGCATACAAGCTCATGAACTTTTGGTCAGGGCAAAGAGCTTTCTCTGTGATAACAAAATATAACACCTGCAGAAAATGACAATACACATTATTAAATAATTCATTTCATTTACAAATATTTAGATGTACAGCAAAAGCAATTTTTTTCTCTCACCTCACTTGATCGTTTACAAAATAGGTAGAAAATATTAAAGATCTGTGTCGATTCTGAGATATTAACCATGCGTATAATGAAACTGCAGTCCAACAAATTTAGAGTCAAATCACTTCATATTCATAATAATAACAAATATTTCTGTTCACATTCAGTTAACCACAATTAACCTACCTCGAAATGCCATTAAATACAAATACAATGATCATTTTCACAATGTTAAAGAAATAAAGAGTTAATCTTTGACTATACTTTGTTTCCATAGCATTAATTACAATACAACTATTTTCATTCATGAGCTCATCAGAATTGTGGTATGGCAGCAGCATTAAAATATTTTGTTGTTAAAGAAGGTCAAATCATTTTTAATTAATTTAATAACAGAAGCAAAATGTTAAAAATAAATGTAGGAGAACTATGTAGGATTTCAGATGAATATAATCAATAAGGTATGAATCAAAAGAAAAGACCTAAGAAAAATGTAAATTCTCTTCACACAAAAGGATAATACTATTCTTTCATATTGTTATAAGAAGTTGTTAGAAATAATGATACAAAACCCATAAATTCAAGTAATCAAATATAACATCACGTAACTTAACAAAATATTCTGCCTGGAGTAAAGGAACATTGGAATTGGGGAATCGAAGATCCTGTTTAATCTTCCATTTTAAGTCTGAATCTTTAAGTTATACTGAGTTGATTAAAAATTTCGTAATATTCCTTGAGAGGATAGAAAACAATGACTTCATACACAGAGACAAGAGAAAAGAAAATAGAAAGGTTAAAATGATTTCCCAAGACTGGATTATTAAGATCGAGACAACACCAAAGATGTTGCTTTTCATGGCATAAATGTCTCACAATGTAGTCAGCAAGTTAAATTACCAGTGATCCCTCACAATAAAACATTTTTAAGATGATGGTTCCATGAGATTTATTATGTTTAGTGAACATAAAATAATTCCAAGGCCATAATAATACAACATAAAAGAAGAGAGTTGAATGCAGTTTCTCAAACCAATCTTATCAAAAATAAAATTTGTGGGTGCTTATTCTGGGATAGTCTGTAAAATATATTTTGTTGGTGAAAATATAGAACATATTGACACCTGTTCACCATATACCTCTTCCACATTAATTTTATGGCAGGGTAAGAAAAGGCAAAACACAAGGCCCAGAAGGCCACCATAGGGGCTCATGAAGGACAGAAATCCAAGATTTCTACTCCTTAGTATAAGGAGGGAGAAAATATGAGCATTTGTGATCAGCTAGATATTAAGAAAACACTAAACAGTCATAGTAAAGCATGCAGTTTGGAATCAATTATGGAAGCACCATGACCATGCGAGGATTGAAAGCTTTGCTATTTAGACAGTGGTCTAAATAGAACTCTGCTTTCTGAACCATGACTCTTCCTTTATTGACAGAGTATTTAATATAAATTGCAATTGGCAATCCTTTCATTTTTGGAACGACATCAATGGACGATGTTTCATTGAAACTTCCATTCTTCATTTATTTTATTTTGTTTGAACAACAGCTTTCAACAAAATACAAAGAATTTAAAAATATATAAAAGAAAGAGATAAAATAAATATTAGAAACCATAATAACATGCAAAAAATTGTGAAAACTTAGAAATACAATATAAATTAAAGACAATAAATGAAATAATTTAGAACATTAAGTAAATGATAACAGGGTAGAAGTTATTTGGTGGAAAGAGAAATTATTAAACACATTTTGTAATTGGCTAAGGGGATTGGGTAGGGATAAAGTTAATTTTACAGCTAACATGAGGAGAGGAGAATTTATATAAAGAATTTGGAATTAATTGTCAAGCTGTTTTTTTAAATAAAGATTTGTGAATTAGCCCATTTCTGATAACTATAATCCTGTTAATTGATCCAATGTATGATTATTTTCTGTAATGTGTATAGCAAAGAGTGTCTGTGTAAAAGCGTGTGTGCATAATAATAGACATGTAATAATTCCTTCTCTGCATACAGGGAACGATGAGGTAAGGAATTTTAACATTCCATAGGAAATTATTTAAATTAAAAATGTATACATCACCAGTGCCACCAGAGGAACACCATTAGATAAGTTGGCAGAAGTTGATCATGGATACAAGATCTCTCAAAACAAGTCTTAGAGTAAAGTAAATGGAGTGTATGATCAACATCGACTTACTTGACTTATTTCCTCTTACTCCTCCTCAGAGCATAGAGCGTCCACGAAGCTTCTCCGTCTAACTCTATTTTGTGCCATGGCCGCGATTTCTCCCCATGTTTTGCCAACTCTCCCGATTTCATCCTCTATACTTCTCCAGCTTATCTGTGGTCTTCCTCTTCTCCACTGTCCCTGGGAGTTCCATCTAAGCAACTGCCTCTCTATTGCCAAAGGTGCTTACCTTAGTGTACGACCAATCCACTTCCATTTTCTTCTTTTGATAGTGGCGAACACAACTTCTTCATCAGTTTTCTTCCATAGATCTTCATTGCTGATTACATTGGGACAAAATATTTTAAATATTTTTTGTAAACATTTATTAATAAATGTTTGTAACATACGAGATATTTTCTTTGTTACTTTCCAAGTTTCACACCCCTACAACAGCACTGACATAACATTGCTGGTAAATATTTGAAGCTTAGTTCTCCAAGATATTTCTCGTGCTCGCCATACTGGATACAGTTGAATAAAGGCAGAGTTGGCTTTTTAAATTCTGCATCGCACTTCTTCAGCACCACCGTTTTCCATCACTCCCCAAATATGTGAATTCTTTCACATTTTCTATATCATTGTCCTGTTTCGAATTTTCGAGTATTTTTGGCATTGACTCTCATACTCTTGGTCTTATTACAATTTACTTTCAGGCCAACTTTTTCCCCCATTTTCCTCTAGGTCTTTTAGTTTTTCTTGCATCATGTTGAAAGTGTGTGTCAGTAGGCATATATCATCAGCAAAGTTCAAATCTTCCAGTTGATCAGTTATCCCCCAGACAGTACCTCTTCTCTTCCCTTCCACTACCCTTTTCATAACTTCATCCATCAATACAAGGAACAGAGTTGGAGAGAGAATGCATCCCTAGCTTACATCTGTGGCAGCTGGTATAAGGTCCAATGTATCACTTGGATGTGTAGTCCTGATAGGTATTCCTTATTAAATTAGCAATTTTCTTGGGGTATGGCATATTTCTAAATGATATTAAACATTTCATTTCTGTAAATGGAGTCAAAAGCCTGCTCAGTCAACAAATACTAGGTACATATTATTTACATATTCCATGCTTTGCTCCAGTACGATGCGGAGAATACCAATCTCATCAATACACGATTCACCCCGACAGAAACCTGCCTGTTCCTTCCTCAGCCTTCCTTCCACCACAGAGTTAATTCTGTTCAAAATCACTCTACTTAGGAGTTTACTTGGGACCGACAGCAGAGTAATACCTCTCCAATTTTTACAGTTTGCAGTATTCCTCTTTTTTGGTATTTTGACAAGAAGTCCTCTCCTCCAATCTTGGGATACTTGTTCATCTTTCCATATTTTAGAAAAGAGCGAATGTAGATTGTTTACTGTCGTTTCCTATCGCATTGTAGTACTACAATGTTAATATTATCAATTCCCGGTGTTTTGCCAATTTTCATTGCTTTTAATGCACTTCATATTTCTTCCTTGGATGGTTTACAGGTACAGATTCTACAGTCTTCCACATTCACTTCATCTTCTTCTGGATTTACTGTAGAATGTTTTCTTCGGGAATATTGAACATTTCCTTGAAGTGCTCTTCCCACCGTTGCATCTGGTCTTTTTTATTAGTTAACCCACCATTTTTTTATTTAATTGGCAGATTTTTTTTTACAAATTTCCTCTGTGATAGACTATGAGTTACACTGTATACTTATCTCAGATTGTCTTCCAAATGGTCACTTGGCCTTTCTCAGCTAGCTCACTTACCCAGCACCTGAGGTCTGAGCGCACACTCCTCTTTACTTTGTGCTCTTTCTGTTTGGACTAGAACCTGCAGGGCTGCTATCACCAACAGTTTATCTCATATCACTTCCCTCTCTTCTATTTTTCCCCAGGTTATATCTGTCAGTCACTCTTTCTACAGTGGGTTCTTATATCCAAGAACTTTTTCAGCCATGACAGTATATTCATTCTTTATTTTTGCCAGTATTCTTCTACGCCCTCATTTTCCAAGCCATTTAATTCCTGGTAGTGGTTTCTTCCAAGCCACTGATCCGGGTAGTATTTTCAGTTCAAATTCCTGTTTCACTTATTTTCTTGTAATTCTAACAACATCAAATTTTCACATGGTCTGCTTGTATTTCTCTAAGGGTTTCTTGAGTTTTATTCTTAGCTTCGCTATCATCAAGTAATGGTCGCTGTTGATGTCGGCTCCTCTTTTACATCTAGAATCCAAGAGAGATGTTCTCCATTTCCTGCTGATCGCAAAATGATCAATTTGTCTCTCAGTTCACTTGTCAGGAGATACCCATGAAACCTTGTCAGGAGATACCCACCTTGTGGAATAAGGTGTCTCCTATAACAAGTTCATTTGCAGCGCACCATCTAGTGAAGAGTTCACCATTTTCGTTCATTGCACCATATCCATATTCACCCATCACTTTTTCCCATCCAAGGTTATCATTTCCGACTTCAGCATTGAGATCACCCATGACAACATCTTTTTTTCTGAACTTCTCAAAAGTGTGTTGCAACTCCGCGTAGAACCGTTATGTGATTTCTATATCCGCCACCTCTATTGGCACATAACATTGTAACACACTAAGTTCCTGATCTTTCCTTGGAAATGTGCTGTAATGATTCTTTCTAACACAGGTTCCCATTCAATCACAGAGATCGCCAAGCACTTAGAAGAAATCCGCCTTCTCTATGTTCGTCTTCCTCATTTGGCCTACCCGAATAGAGAAACACCAATCCACTGGGCCTGCAGAGAGCGAACTCGTTCCATCGAACCTCACTCAAGCCTACCATATCAAGGTTATATCTTCTTATAATTGCTGCCACCTGATGTAACTTCCCTGCCTGGTACCTTGTCCAAAATCCAATACTCGTTTCCCTTTTCGCGCCAAAGTTTGTCATAAATCGAGTTGTCCAGCTTTTGCTTCGTGGACTTTTCGTTAATAAGGAAAATTTAAAGGGGATGGGTTATTAACCCTTCACCCTCGAGTACCATGACGGGGCTGCCACCTATAGACCTAGGCGCTGGCCCGCGGATTTCGTAGTTACCACCAGGCATTTCCTCCACTTACTCACTTTCAGACATGCTGCTATCCTCGGTCGCCATTTCCTCAATCCGTGATAATAGGGGGTCCCACAAGAAGGATGAGGTTGATGTTTGACTGACAGAGGCTCTGTATTGCGCATTTTCAGCCCTTACCCCGCATGGTCAACATTATCCAATTAATATTTTATTATTGTATGTTATTAACTTTCTCTATTCTGAATTTTATCTCTTTCTTCAGTAAGTTTTAAACCCTACAAACTTTATATTTTACCTGATGATGATAGATCAAAAGAGAGCTCTCTCTCAAAAAAATAAAATAAAATGACAATGTTTGAAAATTCCATGAAAAGGTAACATTATTCATAACCGATTAATAATATATCTCCATGCACCAAGAATTTTTGTAAGAATAATTGCATCATTACATTAATCAGAAAAAAAATCTCCAAACAATAAACAACCATATACCTGAATGACCGTGGTGTGGATAGAGAACAGGCTACTATAGAATTCATGTGTCCACAAGAAGAAAAGCAGAACTTGATGAGAGGCATATTTGATGGTTCTAGTGTCAAGAAGAGTGTATGTGATTATTCTGAAAATAACAAAGCCTCTTAAGCAAGACTAAAAATCTAAAACTAACACTGACACACTATTTTCATTACTTTCTACCACACCAAAATAATTCCAAATAATCAACAACAATATAAAACAATTTTAAATAGTTAAAAAATACAGTATGTTATTTTTAATAAAGCTGAAAATGATAAAATATGAAGTAATAACATAAAAAGAAGTTTCAAAATAGCATTACATTTGAAGAGAATTTTAAATAAATAAATTCATCAATCACCATAGCATTTTGACACATGGATGAATGTTTGCTTTTTAAAAGAAGTTTTAAGAATTTCTCAGTAGTTTTCATGGGACAGCTTTACCCAGAGCTTTAGAGTAGAATTTGTTTAAAGAAAACAACAGCTTTAGTCATTTTTAAATAATTTCTTAAGAATAACTTATTACAAAATATTGAAACAAGTTCAGACTTCAAATTACATTATTTTTGTAGTGGGGGATATACATTCAAAGAACTCACAGGCTGTCTTATCAGCTTGAAGCATCCTTTCATTTTTCTTTCTGTACCTTCACGGGAAAAAATAAGTTGTCTGATTGAAAAGTTGTGGTAGGGGAAGAACATACAAGACGGAGAAAGGGAGTTGGTAGGTCACCTTACCCACATAGGTCTTTCACAGGGTTTCAAGTAATGCAAATCGCTATAAGTTCTTCCCCAATTACTATAAAAGATGCAGGAAACACTCGATTATCTTGAATATTTCCTTGATGGCTTTCCAGTTGATAGTGTTCACAATCCAGAATAGAAAATGTCCCAGTATGCACCTTGCTATTTTCTAAACTGGAATTCTAAGCTATTGCTTATATTGTTCTGATACTAATAACTACAATTAATATTTCAAGTGAGTCAATGGGAGTAAGTAAATTAATGCTTATTTTTGCATATTAATTCATAAATCACTTCTTCATGGTAATAAATTTATCTCATAAAGGAAATAAGCATATATGCACTTCTCAGTGGTAATAAATTTAAAGGAAATATATATTTCATATAGGTATGTTGATTTCTCAATTGAATTTTGTAACTAAAACTCCCATCAAGTAAATGGTGGTTTAAGGTTCAGAGTTCCTTTTTTAATTTTCAATATTTATAATATTTTATAACTAAACCTCACTCAATTTTTCTTAAGGATTAAAGGATATAGTTTAATCAAACATAACCATCAGCAAGCCAAAGAAAATACACGCTTAAGTATAAAATGATTTCTGTGGATATTGAATATCTTGAAGAATGCCCTCGAAATGATATAACACCAGGGCATATAAATAATTCCAGTATATGTTCCAAAAATATAAATCTACTCAATGGATTAATGAAGAGGAAATTCAAAAATTGTTTCAACAATCTTCATAAAAAAATATTAAATATGGAAATCAGGGACAAGCTTTTCTTCATTAGTAATATTCATCTGCAACTGATAAATATTGAAGATTACTTAAAAACAACATTACCACAAGATATAATTGAGAGGTTTTATGAGACTAAAAGATTAAGACTGATCAGAATATATAAAAAGAAATGTGAAAGATTGTGCAGAAAATATAACAAGTTATTATCAAGGAAAGAATGTGATTCGGATGATGTTCAAGAAATTTGTAAGAAATGGTTTTTCAATAATACAACTGTAGACATTCCTGATGCAGTTATTTCTGTGGCATCTTTCAAAGTTTAGGATATACAAAAATACAATGTTTGAAAATGATATTGTTGAGTTCATTAAATGTTTGGAATACAACCTTAAGAGGATACCTGAAGAGAATCATGATATTTTTTGAAAAATATCTCAGTGAATGTTTTGTAAAGGCAAACTTGTGAAGCAGACAAACAAAGCACGTTAATAATGAAATAAAATACATTCATAATAATACAAAATTCACAAAAAAGTTTTTAGATGAAAATGAATTATTTTTAACTCCAGCAGATAAAGGTAATGTTACTGTTGTACTTTCACGGAATGAGTATATCGAGAAAATGGAGTAAATGTTGGGGGATAGTTCAACATACGTTCAAATTAGTCACAATCCTCTAAACAAAATAATACGTAGTTTAAAAACTCCTCTCAATAGATGGAAACATTACAATTACATAGACACATTACACATAGTAAATTATATGTATCTTCAGATAATCTCTCACATGCTTATGGATTACCTAAAATACTTAAAGAAAACATTCTATATAGGATAATTATATCTTCAATCGATAGACCTCTACATGACTTTCCCAAATTTATATTACAAATCCTGAAACAGTCTGGAAGAAGATAATTTTTCTGTGCAGAATAGTTTGGATTTTGTCAATGCAAATAGAGACTTGGTAATTAATGATACTTTAAGTTTGGTGTCTTTTGATGTGGTTTCTCTTTTTACAAGTCTACCTAATGATTTATCAGTTAATAGTGTTTTGAGTAGATGGAGCAAAATTGAATAAAACTGAAATGATGAATTTTTTAAAAATTAATTAGCTTTAAAATTAATTATTGAATCAACGTATTTTTAAGTTTAATAAGAAATTATATCATCAAGTTGAGGGATCGCCAATGGGTAGTCCAATTAGTCCACTTTTGTTGGAATTTGATCTACATGATCTTGAGAATTCATGCCTTAGTAATGTTAAATGTTTTTAATGAATATCATCCAAGGCTAATAAAGGTTTTTAATTGACATTGGAGAAAGAAAGCTAAGGAAAAAATACTTTTTTTAGATATCTCAATATTGCGAGCAGATAATAAATTGCTGTTCAATGGTATCGTAAAAAAAACTTATTCCAGGCGAGTGTTAAATGATTTTTTGGAGAATCCTTTAGTGTATTTATCTCAATATTCCTAAAACATTACAACTCTAGTTTTCCCATAAAACGCAAGTTAATTAACACAAAGAAATACAATAGATGGATCACCCAAGGGATAAGGATTTCTTCAAAAAACAAACGCCGTTTATATTATCTTTCCAAACGCTATAACCAACCACCAGAATTCCATAATTATTTTCGTAAATATAACACTATTCTTCGAAAAGTAGTCTATGCAGCTAAAGTAATGGAAAACGACAGGCATATACTAAAATCGAACAACCGGATGAAAGCCATGTGGAATATTGTTAAAAATTACACGTCAACTTCTGAAAATCGCGAAGAAAATGTTTCTTTACTAAACGATGGCAAAATCGTAACAAATCCTCAGGACATTGCAAATTTGTTTAATTCTCACTTCTCAGAAGTTGGTAAAATAACGAACTCAATATATCCAAATCAATGTCCTCCAATTATATCCACCCACGTACCCAATTCTATGTTCACTTCCGAAACTAACGCCAGTGAAGTCATGAGAATCATCAGCTCATTAAAAAACAAATTTTCAACAGGCGTAGATGATATACCTGAGTTTATTGTTAAATTTTCGTCCCATGCTATATTAAATCCACTCATAAATATTTTTAATAGTTCTTTATCGGAAGGGGTGTTTCCTAAAATATTTAAGAGAGCTAAAGTGAAACCTTTACACAAGAAAGGAAACAAACTTAATATTGGAAATTACCGACCAATATCTCTACTACCCACTTTCTCAAAAATCCTAGAAAAATTGTTCTATAAGCGTCTTCTAGATTTTTTATCAAAATATAACATTCTCTCTGACGATCAACACGGTTTTAGGAAATCCTTTTCCACTACAAGCGCCATATTTTCCTTCTTAAACGATGTTACCACATCTCTAGACAGTGGAGAAAATCCTCAGGGTGTTTTTCTTGACTTATCCAAAGCATTCGATGTCATCGATCACGGAATTCTCCTTACCAAATTGCATTCTTTAGGCATTCGTGGACTTCCACATCAATGGCTAACTTCTTATTTAAAAGATAGATATCAACAAGTAGAAATATCCTATACTAAAAATAAAATACTTGAGCGTTGTCTTTCAGAAACAAAGCCACTTACTTGCGGAGTACCCCAAGGATCAATTCTCGGCCCTATACTCTTTTTATTGTATGTGAACGACATGTCATCATCCACATCAGATTGCAAAATGGTTCTTTTTGCTGATGACACTAATTTACTATGTAAACACGCCAATGCTCAAAAAGTTTTGTCTAACCTTTCGACTTGGTTCCATGCAAATCGTCTCATTGTAAACACTGACAAAACAGTGTCTATGTCATTTCACAATAGTATCACAAAATCTTTACCCCAGGTTTCTCTTTCTTTAAACGGAACACAATTAAAAACCGTTACGAATACAAAATTCTTAGGTCTCCATATTCAAGACAGCCTCAAATGGAATTGTCAACCACTCTTTGCCAAAAAGGACCTTATCATTCGGGAATCGTTCTATATAATTCCCTGCCCAAGAATATAAAAGATATTAAAAAATTGAATCTGTTGAAATCGGCGGTTAAAAACTACCTCCTGCACCAGTGCTTCTACAATGTACAAGAATTTATTGATTTTAATTAAAGTTAAATTCGTCTCGTACTTTATCACTCCATTGCTG
>NNCF01127530.1:1098127-1111739 GCA_002313205.1 Laupala kohalensis | reverse complement strand
TTGCTGAAATTTTTGAATCCGCCTCTGCCTTAGGGCCCTTGATCGGAATTGATGGGATGGTCCCTTGCTTGCTTCCGGAGAGTAAATTAGTTTATTGTCCTCCACGTGGTCATACGCAGTCTGTACTGTTTTTTGATAATAAATTTATTATTATTATTACTTTAGTGCAAAAGATAGCAACGATCTACAATTTAGTTGACAAAGCAATCTTCCTGTCTAATAATTGCTTCCATTATGATAATATAGAATTTGTAATAACAATCTTATTAGCAAATTATTACACTAAAAATTGTATAATGAAATATGTCAAGACATGAAAATACTATCTTACCAATGTGAAACATCCTTCACAAAATGATCAAAATTCTCAATCTCAGACAAGAAGTAAATCTTTCATTGTATTTCCATATCATAGTATAATATATCCATATAATAGAATATCACCAATTTTAAGTAGATATTTTCTCCAAGAAAACGTTTGGTTGGTGAGTACCACAAGGAAACAACATTATAATCTTGTAATAAGGGGAAAGATGTAATCGACAACACGACTTCGCACAATGTCGTTTACAAACTTGTTTGTAAAATTTGTCCCTTTTGCTATATCGAACAGACCAAACGTAAGTTACAGACTCGAATCGAAGAACATCAGCGTAACATAAACACACTACAACATCATGTTATTTCATTACACTGTTTAAATTTGGATTATTCTATAGATAGGGAAAATGTTTTAATTTTAGATCGGGAGACAAATTATTATAAAGGTATAATGTCAGAAATGTTACATATTAAGTTTACAAATAACACTGTAAATTTACAAACTGACACAGAAAACGTATCAAAAATTTATAGTTGTTTACAATGATTTTTCTGCTTCGAAGGTTTGTGTTTTCAATTTTTTTTTCTTCGTCATTGTTTTATTTGTAAAGGTTGTTTTTGTGTTTGTAACTGAGATAAAGCAAACAAATTTGTTGATACGTCCACACACTAACGTTCGCTTGATGATGGCAGCAATATACTGCTGAAACGTTGTGATACTAGAAATAAATAGTCTAAAAAAAGGTCAATTTAATAATGATTGTAGATGTAAATAATGTCAATGAACATGCAAACTCCAGATGCATGGAAGTCTTTGGATTAGAAGATAAAGAAGAAAAGCAGAGAGGGAACAAAGTGGAATGGTAAAAAAGGAAATAAATAATACAAAAAAGTCATAAGAAACTGGATTATTGAGCCTTTTTTATAGTCAAGGATATCACATCACCTGATTTGCTATTATCCTATAAATATTAAATAAAAAAACCCAACAAGATGTCATAATTGAATAGCCTTAGGGTCCTTGATCAGAATTGATGGGATGGTGCCTTGCTTGCTTCCGGAGAGTAAATTAGTTTATTGCCCTCCACACGGTTCCTCATAAGCAGTTTGTACTGCTATTTTGACAATAAATTTATTTATTAAAAAAATATAAATACAAATGTATCATGGTCTTATTAGGGACTCTGTTCCGAAGAAGAATCGGTACCATTAATAGTCCCGTTTTTCAAAACTTGAAGACTTTCCAAAAGAAAGCAAAAACCTATTTCACTATTCAAAATTTATTGGCATGTGCAAAAATAAAAATAATACAATTTATAGTTATTGCAACTCAAAAAGTGTTCATCATAAAATATTTTCACTTACTTTCAGTTCGGGGGCCAATGGACTGACATGGTACAGGTGGGGTGCATATTTCACTTATAAAATATTTTCAGTTCGGGGGCCAATGGACTGACATGGTACAGGTGGGATGCATGATGGCTATAAGTGTTCTCCTTTAAATACCTGCAAACCTTCCTGTTAAATAGGGCACTGTCAGTCAAGTCCGATTCTCACCTCTTTGTGGGGACCCCTGGGCAATGCACTCTTAGCTCAAAGGAACTTTAGAAGCTTCCGAGATGCTGGTGGTTGGCGTCGAGTGCCTGTTTTTTTCTCTACAGGATCTTCTCTGAGATTTTTGTTAGATGTATGCGGGCTACTCCTCCTCAACGAAGGGTGTAGCTAACGGGAACATGCAGAAGGCAAATTTCTGGTGCCTTATAACGGGGACTAAGGGAAGGAAAACCCCCAAGAGACTGCTTTCTAGGCAGCAAGGAGAGCGGGATCTCCTGTGTTCTCCAGCTTAGTCTGTCCTTTGCTTCCACTTACTAGAGCCAGACTTTCTTCTGTATTCCTTCCTATGTGGCCTCTCTTGACCAACTCTTGTTTGTTTTGACCCCAACAGTATTAGAGTATTTGAGGCTGAAGGGAGTCTTTTCTTTGTTCTTCCCAACTTAACTCTTAAGGGGAGTAAACCACCTAAATCCTGATGGTCGGAAGTGGTACGAACCTGTCCTATCCATCACCGTGGCGTAGGGTTTATCACCCACTCATGGTTTTCAAATTGATTCAGAGTAATTTAGATAGCCTTGGACAGATGGAACAACTTAGATGACCGCACAATGAACAGGATGTGAATATTGGCATATGGAATATTCAATAGATCATTTACCGGAAAGAAAGTAGAAATAGTAGATGATATGGAGAAGAATAAACTGAAGGTACTGGGGATTAGTGAGGAACAAAGTCAGGGCCTGGGAGAGATGGAATTAACTAAAGGATACATATTGAGAAACAGTGGAGTAGAAAGGAAAGAAAGTGCGGCAGTTGGAGTGGAAATTACAGTCAACCAAGAAATTAATAAGAGAATAGTAAACTGGAAACCCATAAACGCAAGAATTATACAAGTAGATGTTCAATTGGAAGAAAGAGTGGCACTGGTTGAAATATATGCACCACCAGAAGATAAGACTATTAGAAAAGGAATGTTTCTACTGAGAACTACAGAGAATAATAGAACAAGCACAGGAAACAAATGATCAAGTAGTTATAATGGGAGATTGGAATGCTCGAATAGGACTAGATATAAGGAAAGGGAAAGGTAGTATGGGGAAGTATGGAGCAGAAAGTATTAGAAATGAAAATAGAGATGGGATGTTGGAATGCTGAATTGACAACCAGCTGCTGATTGGGAACTCTTGGTTCCCTCACAAGAGTTTACCTTCGAAACAAGAAGAAACTAGAAGATCACAAGAAGCATGATAGACTACTTCACATATACAAAATCCTTTAGATACGCTGTAAGAGATATCAGAGTTTACAGAAGTGCAGAACTAAGCATTGAACACAAGCTAGTGGTGATGAAAATTCGAGTTAAAACTCCACCACAGGAACATTTCAAGAAATACGAAAAAATTAAGAGTGAGGAGCGTAGACAGGAAGATATAAGGAAAAGATATGAACAAGTCATCTTCACCAAACTGGAAGTAAGAAGAGGAGACAAAGAGGATGACATAGAAGGAAAATGGAGACACCTAAAAGAAGTAATATTGGAGGCTCTAACAGAAGTATGCTAGAAGAAAACCATTAATACAAGATTTAAAACAACCAGATGGTGAAATGAGAATGTGAAGGAGTTGGTTAAAAAGAAAAAGAAATCCTATCTGAAGTATGTGAAAACAAAATCACAAGAATATTGGGAAAAGTACGTGGAGGCCAGGAATGTACCAGGAACCGATGTTAAAAGAGCTAAGGAAGAGGCATGGGAAGAGTTTGGAGCAGAAGTGGAAGGAAAATATCACCAAAATAAGAACGTTTTCTGGCAAATAGTTAATGGATTAAGAGGGAATCATAGGAAAACAGTGAGAAGCATTAAGGACCACGATAACAACTTAAGAACGGGGCAGATTGAGATATTAGAAATGTGGGAGAAATATTATAAGAACATCTTTAGAATGGAAACCATGGGTGAGCAGGAAGATGTGAGTGAGTCACGATATTTGTTCACCACTGGGAAATGGAGGAAAGCAATTCAAACCTGGTGAGTGAGAGACACCTGGGAGAAGGAGCAGAATAAGAGATCTCAGTAACAGCAAGAGAAGTGGAAGAAGCCCTGAAAAGAATCCAAATTGGGAAAGCCTCGTGTCCAGATGGAATAACCCGAGAAATGTTCAAGTATGTTGGTAAGACAGGAAAGGAATGGATAACAGATTTATATATATACAAGTGTAAGACGAGGGAAGAATACATAATAGTTCCTATGAAAAAAGGAAGAATTGTGAAATGTGAGAATTATAGGGCTATCTGTCTTTCACCGTGCATGAGTACAGTTTATTCAAGAATAGTGGAAGGCAAATTGAGGAGGGTAGTAGAAGAGGACTTAGAAGAGGAACAGGGGGCCTTTAGAACTTTTATACAAAAACAGATCATTGTGTGTGTGTGTATATAAAGAACTCTTGGACGGCCCACAGGAACCTGGGAAGGTTATATTACAGATATATGCCATAAGAGTGGAACTACAATTTGAGAAGTACAGTGCAAGGCACAAAATAAGGAGTAATATGTTCAATGGCTAACCCAATGCTGAAAGGCATAAGGGAAAGAAGAAGAAGATAATCAGTTCACTTTTATGATGCAATATAACGTAGCAAAATGGATCCAAAAATTGTTTGAAACTCTAATTCAACTTTAATTCTCTATCAGAGAAATAAAAAGCATTTTACAATAATAATCACAGTAACTAAAGGAAGATATATAATCTTCTCTTCACTGAAGGCAAATTAAATCAGATTAGTCAATAATATTTCTATCCTTTCTTTCATAATCAAAAGGGGAGAAAGCAAAAGGATTTTTTAATAACCACATAGTTATCAACAATGAAACTAGATATTATGTTTATAAATTGTTCTAGTTCCTTATTCACTAACATTAAATGTCATATTTCAAAAGCAAAAATAAATTATATTATCAGAGTCAATATTTTAGTAGTGTATTAAAGTTAATTGGAAGCTGAAAAATTGAAAGGTATCATGTGATGTAAAATTCTTAATAAATTAAGGTTAAATTTTAACTCTAATCACCAACAATAAGATTGAAGGTAAGATCTCCAACAGTATTCCAAAAAATATTCAGTAATTCTTGACACACAGTGAGAGAAGGAAATAGGGACTAGGGATGTGTTACCCCAATTTTCTCAAATAAATTGATCCAGATCGTTATTCACTTGAATATTTTGATATTTCTAGCTGTTAACATCTTTAAAAGAAATAAATTAGTGATTATCAAAAATCTACTTTATTTAATTACCAAAAGATTATTGCATCTTTAACAACAAACGTACTATGCACGAATTTTATATAGATTTCTGAAAAAGCACTTTCAAATGAATAATTTTAAACATAGAGTTTGAGCACCTTAACATGCAATTTCATAAATAAAATTATTTGCATGGTTACATAACAATAGGGCCTAATTTCAATCCCAAATTGTGATTCTAATTCTGAATTTTGAAGAGAAATTAACTTTAATGTTTAATAATTTCAAGCATTTCAGTTTTGTCTAATTAGCCTTACTGTCTTTCATGTAAATAATATGTATGAAATTCAATGTATGGGAAAGCAGAAAAAATAATCAAACTTACTTCAATGTTCGAAATATGTTACCAATCGTGAAATAACCAGTGGCTAATGGTACAACTACAGCAGAATATACTACTGCAGCAAACAATAGCACTGGCATGCTTACATGATATATGCGAGCAGCTATAGGTACTAGGAAAAGGACAGCTAATAGACATCCTAAAAGAATAAAGAGAAAATAAAATTACAAATATAAAAATAATATATGCCGAGGACAATAATATATACAAATAAACTAAATATAACTAACAAAATCTGTAAAACACCAGTAATGGTAAAGGGGGGGGGGGGGGAAATTGTTAAAATTCCTTTCTTCCCCCACCTTGTTGAAAACAGTGCATCAGAAATATCATTCAAAGAGTACATCTCTGTGCTCATGATAAAGTTAGGAGATAATTCTGATACTACATTATTAAGTATCCCGATTACGCTCACACTAAGAAATTTGCTCTACTACTCTATGGTTTACTATATATGTATTGTGTATAAGTTTACTATGTATGTATTAGTAATATTTTAAAAATGAGTACAAAGAAATCAAATTTCAGACATGGAATGATACAGCAATTCATAATTTCTGCCAACAAGAGGTGGTATGACAAAGCAGCACACACTACATTAGTGTATTGTGTGTTGCATTTATGTACATTTGAGGCGCACGCTTCCTATTCCCGAATGGCAGATTAAGGTCATAAGGTGTTGGGGAAAGTAAGATGCGCCGCGAATGGAAGGTTCCATTAAATTAACTTAAACTGTACTCTCACTAAGTAGTTTCTGTGTAAATCTGTGTTTACGTAAAACAGTGGCAGTTTCATGGGACAAATTTCATGACAAAACTCATTGGGATGCGTGACATTTCCGTGTTGCTCAGCTGATGAGACATTCTTACCTGCAGTGGCGTGTCTGTTGTCGAGTTGTCTAAGAGCGGCTCTGTATCTATAGGGATTTCCTACCATATTTTTTTCTAGATGACATGAGCCTCTGGCAGATAATATAAAGCATCCAATACCGCATCCATTCACTGCAATAAAATTACGGAATCTTCTGTCTACACCAGCTTGTGTCCAGTCCAAAAATAGGCTTAATTTTAGGTCATTACCTTGGCTGGCATAAAATAACTAGTAAATTATCGACCCCATATCTTAATCAGATTCAGCATACGATTAACTCTTATATGACACATATTTCATTATTCACGAATCGAGTTCTCACAGCTATAAAAAGGATGAAATCGTGCCAACAAGTTGCCTCTCCCACCACCTCCTCTTCACGAAAGATAGTATGCTCGTCTCTCCTGCACCCCGCATTGCAATTGCGCAAACTTATAAGTTCCAACAAAACAATTACCGCTTGTAGTGTCTTTCGTGTTTAATCCACTGTATCTTTGCGTACGAAATGCCATGTTCTACCCCTGGACCCGCGCCATCGGTTATCGATCTTCTGTCTTCAACTTTATCTCCCCAACGACATAGTGGGCGAAAACGGTCAACGATTGCATACTGTTAACGTAATACTTTCTTCTACAGATTGCATTATACCATTACTAAAATGCTTCACGAATTTTGTCATATTAATTGGTGTCGATATTTTACTGGTAAAATGTAAATTAACTATTTGACTTTTTTTCTTAGGTACTTATAGATCTGTTTTCTTGTAAAAAATAATGTTTAACAAATATTTACATGTAATTTGAAAATTTTCCAGCCAAAACCAAAATACAAAGTAAACAGCTATTGTGTATTTACTCACCAACAACTTAAAATTATTTTTTAAAGTCTGAATAGCAGTTTGGGAACTGGACTAACAGCACATGCCTATAACACAACGATGGTTACATTCAATATTTAATTTGTGCGAGGTGTAGATAAAATTCGTAACGAGGTAATAAAGTTTTAACAAAATCTTTCAAGTAAAGAAAATATTTATTTTCAATTTTGGTAACTTGCTCATTACATTACATCCTGAAAGGTATTTCAAACTCAATCTCTATAATAGAAGCAAAAACAATATGGAAGTTCCCTCACTTTCTTCCTCAACCAACACTTCAGAGAATCTAGTTTGGAGTATTTGCTCACAAGAGAATCTTAAAATTATCTAGGATCAAAACATATGGGAATGAGTGATCAACGGTGATAACAGATATTCTATCTCCTCTCCACCTACAATAAATGTATAATTTAACATCATAATTTTAACAGTTAATAGATAGAACTACTATTTTAAAAAGTTACATTTAATAACATTACAAAAAGAAAGAAAGAAAGAAAGAAAGAAAGAAAGAAAGAAAGAAAGAAAGAAAGAAAGAAAGAAAAGGAATTAATAAAGCTCAGGATGGACAAAGCAATATATTCTAGGCCTTCAAAGCAGAACATTGAGCAACGATGTGGCATTGTTGCAGAATGAAAATGAGGCATTGCTGAAAGATATGGTACAGAATGTTTTTCACAGGGTATAAGCGGAAATTACATCTATACTCTGTCACGAGGACGTATTTTGTTGAAACTTAAGTATTTACTAAGCTAAATAAAAACAGAGAATTGATCATGTGTAAATTGCTTACTTATTCACCTATAAAACTTCTATGATTAATTAATTACTAAAATGCCGGCACCTGCCTTAGCACTAAATGTCGCAGAAAAAAAAAATTGCTTTGGGGTTCTAGGCCATTCATGGCACAGACTCAATGTCTATGGAGTATAATACACTTCTTCCAAGTCACTTACACAACAACAACCACCAAAGTCGCTGGATAATAGGTCTAGTAAAAATAGACGAGATATTTCCAGATAACTGTAAATGAATTTACCACATTACAGAAACTGACATATGTAATTTCACAAAATTCTGCAGTGTTCTCAAACAACTCATCAATATATACCAAGTAAATATAGTAGGAATCCTCCAGTTTGGCTTCCAGATCCAGAAGGACACAAGTCACACATCCTATTCATCTCTATAGCAACATGTTGCCATTTGTGTATCTACCTTTCAATTACTTTGCACAGAAAACATTACTTTCATAACATGTGCAGTTGCACAGAACAACAATTTCAATAATCTTGTAACTGATTATACATGTGGGTCATTCATTTAAGATTCACATTTCATTATTATAGCATATACTTGATCGGTTGGGTCATTATCTAATAGAATCTATGATCTGGTCCCAAGGAGGTTGGAAGAGAGGGAGTTGAGTGTAAAAATAAACATGGCATCAGATAAGCACATTGTAGGCTGCAGATACTATGTCACTCCCAAGCATTTCAAAGCAATCATGCAATTGATTTCCACAGGGATTGGGCATTTGACATCAATAAACTGTCTGAGTCACCTGCTTGTTTATGCAGTTAAGTAATAATTGGAGCTTAATAACCCACAAAAATATTTGTGCCTATGTCACTGCCTTCACATAGAGCTGCTAATAACAAATGCTAAATGATCTTTACTGTGTGAACCTTAATTCCCTATCCCTTTCTGTAGGGTTCGGAGATGAGGATAATATGATGCCTCTTTTTGATATGGCAGGGGAATTACAAGGGTGCCAGATGCCCTTCCTGACGCACCTCCCTGAGGCAGGTGATGAATGAATGACATGAGGATGGATGATGATGATGAGTGAATGTGATGGTGGAATGATAGGCAGGGGAAATGGGAGTGCCCTGAGAAAACCTGCCACGAACACAGCTTTGTCCATGACTGTGAATGGACTTGGATCAGACAGGATTTGAAACTAGCGTCACCAGAGGCAGAAGACGAGTAAGCTATTTTTATATAGTAGTTATTTAGTAGTATAATGATATTTAGTCATTTTATTAAAACACTCTTTTACATAAGAGAAAGGTCAAATAAACTTAAAAATTGACAGTAGTGATAACAATGTACTCATCTGAATTCCTTATCTGCCATAAACACGAAGCCACTACCTAAAGAGCCTTCTTACTGAGATTAGTATAACCGACACCAACACATGACACTATCACTTTATTTCCACCTAATTTGAGTTCTTCCTCTTCATCAGTTCTTTTCCATGGTTCCATTTTAAACATTAAACCCAAGAAATCTCTGATATGTCTCAACAAACTAATTGTATACGGTGTTAATGGTCCAACTTGATATTTAGACACATCTTTTGGAGATAATGCCATAAAGAGAGCAACATAATTCTGAAACAAGGAATCTGCACAACCACCACTATAAATTTCTTCTAAAAGGTTGTAAGCTGCTTCTTTTCCAATTTCTTCCGGAACAGAAGGAGGCAGACCACTACCTGATGGATTTGAAGTCATTTCTCCAGTATAGAAAACATCATTTGTAGTTTCTGCCACTAAGCATATTCCAAAACCAGGAGATTTACCAGATGATGCACCTTTATGATGATCAGTATAAATGTAAACATCTGGGAGAAATTTCAATATTACTCCCTTGGCAGCTTCCACGATACGATTAGCAATTGCTGGAGATACCCGCACGGCATAAACCATTCCGCGAACACGTTTCACTTTCCCTGGATCGGTAAACTGGATAGATTTCAATTGTTTCCTTATGGGACACTTAAAAATAACTTCACCTCCACCACCAGGCGCCATGCCCCGTTTCGTGATTTTGAATTCAAGTCCATCATCAACTACTAGAAACTTTTTTAAAATAGGCAAAGCACCATAATTTATAGCATCTACTGAATTGTCATCTTTGCTGTTAGTAACACCTATCAAAACTGCATTAAGAGGTACCTTACAAAACGGTCCTAGGGCAATCAATACTTCCAGGTAGTAACCAATAGCTCTAAGCTTACAACACTCATGTTCCACATCACCACCTATCAACAGACCAGGCTGAAAATAAAGCGTAGTGCCAGTTTCATTCAGTTCAATAACAGTGCCATTCGTTATTTTGTCCAGAAGACGAATTAAGTTAACTTCAAATTCTTTGATACCAGGATCATCATCTAACCTCCTTATTTCTTTGATTCTGATGGGTCTTCCACTTAAAACAGACAGAATTAATCTATGTCTCAAGTAATTGCTCCCTTTAAAGTGAACTACAGTATTAACACAAGCCATATCAATCCTTCACTCTGAGCACAATCGAAGTAAAAAAAATATTTATAATATCACGCCAATGTTTCTCAACTTCATGTCCCTTTAATTAACAAACCTTAGACTTTTTCGTGATACTGTAACTCGCATACAAGAATCCATAATTTTCATCTCAATTCTTCAACGAAAACGAATTAGCTATCACATCCACATTAGTTACAAACACCCTGCACACACACGGATTGAATATGATCTTATACTGATCTTATACGATCCTCATGGATAGCACATGCTGTGCACATGGATAATGCTCCGGCAAGGAATAATAAATGCAATACACGAACCCCTAGAGCACAGAATATGTACCCAATACACGAGCCCTAGAGACGCCTGTAACAAACCATCCCAACAGCCTTCGGAACACTTTGGCTTTGAATCATTGAAGGATTCATAGTAGTCATAGCAGTTGAGGATTCAGAGCAGTCTTATAGTCTGTGATTCAGAGGCAGTACTCGTTCGTACAGTTTCATGGATGTAGCGTGCAACTGTTAGACGCCAAGACGACTCGCATTTAGGGTTATATAAATTGGTAATTTAAACCATCAATTAATATGCCGAATTTACACCTGTCGAAGCATTGAACACTAAGAAAGGCAATGATTGTTTTATTCTCGAAGTATTCACGAATTCATCAAAATTAGTTTATTGTCCTTCTCGTGATCATTCATTCTTGCATTCTTAACCGACAAAAACTTTCAGGAAAAGGAGATTCATTTCTATTTTTATCTTGATATTTATGCATGCAATCATTTTAAAGGAGTACCCGTTTTATAAGCCATTTCAGTATAAATGTATTCAATGTAAGCATACATTTGCATAACATGGTTTTAGTAGTAATCCCCCCCAGGGGACTTACATTTAGTAAGTACGTGTTTGGCGAACACGGGGCCCCGAGCTGAGTCTGGCATTACTTCCACTTACTTGTGCCACGCTCCTTCCTTTCTCTTTCCTGACCTCCCTTGGTCACCTCTTGTTCTTTTTGATCCCGACGCTATTAAGGCTAGGGTCTCTTTCATTTTCCTTATTCCTCTCATTTTTTGTCCTACCTCTCATTTTTTGTCCCCCCTTATTCTTTGTCCCCCCTCATGTTATGTACCTCCTTCATTTTATTCCCCCCTCGATTTGATGTGTTTTGTGAGATATGTTTTGGTGTGTTGTAGATCAGGAGGGTTTTTAGTGGGTAGGGTTGAATTATTCAACGAGTCCCACACGCGGGGAGAGTCATATTGGCTCTCCCTAGTGTGTAACTGCATTTTCCCTACCTGTACAAGTTTTTCGGGCTCCAATGACCTTTGATGTCGACATGAGCCGTAAAGCCCCACAAAAAAAAATAGTAGTAATCATTCTACAATGTCTCCAATGTTTTTAGAAATGAATCTATGTTAAAAAACTATTTTACCATTATCCTTTAATTTGATTAGTTGTAGAAAAGTGTTCTTTGATGTAACTTAAACTTCATCTGAAAATAAGTCAACTGTGTATAAAAACAAGGTAAAGTTTTATCAGTAAAATAAATAAATAATAAATTTATTGTCAAAACAGCAGTACAAACTGTGTATGACCACATGGAGGACAATAAATTAATTTACTCTCTGGAAGCAAGCAAGGGACCATCCCATCAGTTCTGAACAAGGCAGAGGCAGATTGAAAAATTTAAGCAAAAATTCCCAGATAAGATAAAAAGTTAACTACGAGTTTCAATAGTAATAGAATATCAACATGTTTGTAATTTAACACACACAGAAAATATTTGACGTGTACAAATTATTATCGAATTATAGATTATTCTGAGTATAGTGTTTACAAATAAGAATTGAAATAACACTAAATTCACTATTACTTGTTTCAATAAACATGCCCCTAGACAAAAGCCTAGAGAACCTGTATAAGAAATCTGCCTGTTTCGGCACACACAATTCCAGCCAGCTAGGAATAAAGTTTTCCCTAAGTAAGGCTAATTCTTTTCTCGGTACTTGGCGCGAGGCTACGCCTGGCATTCCTCTCACCCCCGAAATGCAGGCTGCGCTGGCTGGCCTTTGTTCTGCGAAACGCCTTTCACCCAAATGTGCACATTTCCTGCATCATTCAATTCGTGAGGTCTGCAAGTGTTAGCATGGAGCCCCATCAGATGGCCGTAGGATGGCGCCACCAAGCGGACACCCCTTCACCGCGGCGCCCTTCCTGAGCTGTTCTCAGTCTTGCAGCCCTCTCTCATTCTGCACCCAGCGCCCATCCTAGTCAGATGCGCTATCAGCTTTCACCCGCGCTCGCTCCAGAAAGTCGAACGCGGTCTCAGTCGGCTCCCATGCGCCGAACATACATTTCATACAGTCACCCGATTTCAAATCGGTTCTCTCAACTTTTTAAGTCTGATTACTTAGTTAATTTTATTTAATTTTCTATTCATTTTATTATAGAGCGAGTAACGTCAAGTCGTATTGTTAAATTACATTTAAGAGCACCTTCACAAGTTGCCGCACGCGACCGGGATCTGCTCCCATTCTGTATTATCATCGTGTGCGCGTGTGCTTATTGTTACTACGCTTCAATTCGCGCCCGCCAACTTAGCGTGTGCATCATTGTACTCCCTTGCGAGTGCGTATCCAGGCATTTCAAGATCTCGAGCTGCAGGCTGAAGACAACACCAGCTGGACTCTCCAACTGAGTTCGTATCTGCCGTGAGTTCGAGTCTGAGAATCCAGCCAGATGTTGTGAGTTAAGCTGAACATAGTCTCATTGGAATCAAGTACTGTTTCAACTCCAAGGTAGACCAGTTATTAACGTACTGTGGTTGGTGATAGTACAAGTAAAGAACTGCTCCTATAGAACTTGTGCCAATTGTGTAATCATATAGAAGGGTTATTAAGTTAATTATATTTAGATTCACATTTCACCCTTCCATTTTATCTGCTTTGATTGCTCAATTGCTCCTCTGGTTTTTGTATGTTTAGTTCAATAATTCAATGTTTATTTTCTTCATTACCTATCATGTTGTGACGAGATTCGAGTCAGTAAATT
>NNCF01127530.1:1047758-1091049 GCA_002313205.1 Laupala kohalensis | reverse complement strand
AAATCTATGAAATATCATTTGAGACGAACCTTGGGGCAAAATGTGATATCCTTCCTAGAACTACGTACCTTACTATCCACAATCGAAACCTGCCTAAATTCTCGTCCGTTGTTCACCCGGCCTACAAATGATGATGACTTGGAAATTATAACTCCACAACACCTGATAACAGGCCATCCTTTAAAAAATTTACCTTTCACCCAAGATGACAAAAAATGTCAGAATCCAATGCAAAGATACATGGCTTTAAAAAACCATTTAAATTATTTGTGGAAGCGATGGTCTGCTGACTATTTGTCAATACTCCAAAATAGATCAAAATGGTATTTTGTAAAATGTGCGAAACAAAGGTATCAGCCGAAAGAAAATTCTCTGTTTGGCAACATGTGGGTCGCGATAAGTATGTACGGGCAGTGGAACTCGCAAGTAAGAAGAAATCCACGCAACTTTTATGGCAACAAAGTGTATCCATGAAGGAGAATAAATCGTCAAATTTTTACTGAGACTTTTGTGAAGCTTTAGTTTCTGCAAACATCCCATTTTGGACATTGAACAATGCTAAATTGAAGATTTTTCTGGAACTACATTTCGGACGTCCTATCCCAGACGAATCAACTCTTTGGAAGAACTACCTGTCACAATGTTACAACAACACCATTAACAAGATACGGGGAGAAGTACATGGAAAGATTTTCATATCCATTGACGAAACGAGTGATGTAGAAAATCGTTACGTGGCTAACATGATCATTGGTATATTGGAGATCGACGGACCAGGTGAAGTGTTTTTGCTTACAAGTGAGGTATTAGAAACTGTTAATAACTCCGCAATTTGTAGATTCTCTGAAAATGTATGTTTTTGTTGTGGCCTGAGGGTACTAGAAATGATGACGTCTTGCTTTTTGTCTCGGATGCAGCGCCATACATTGTGAAAGCAGGAAAGTCGATACAAACTTTTTACCCGAAAATGGTGCACATTACTTAGCACACGCTATGCATAGGGTGGCAGAGGAAGTTAGAGCACATTTTTCTCAAGTGGATTGCTTAGTGTCAAAGACAAATTTTTTTGTCAAGGTTCTCTCTCGTAAACTGATCTTCAAGTCCATGGCTCCCGGTATTCCACTCCCACCAGAACCTGTCATCGCCCGATGGGGCACCTGGATATATTCAGCAACATATTACTGCGATCATTTCCAGATGGTGAAGCGTGTTATCGAAAGACTAAATCCTGACGATGCTACTGCAATTGATACGGCTAAAACACTATTTTCAAACAGTAAAATTGAAGGACAGCTAGCCTTCATAAAGGCAAATTTTAGTTGTTTAACACAAGGGATCACATGTGTACGCGAAAAATGTGCAAGTCTAGAAAGTTCTCTAACTCTAGTTAACAAAATTGCATCTGATTTGAAAAGTGTAGGGGATGTTGAAAGAAGGGTTTCTAAGAAAGTGGAAAATATCTTGATAAAAAGTCTGGACACAAAACTTTATGTCGCATTTCTCAAGTGCTAACTGGTGAAACATTTGATACTTCCTGCACCGAAGAAGATCGCACTGCCACTGATATAGCGTATTTCAAGTATACTTCAGTTGTATCAGCGGATGTGGAAAGAATTTTGTCAATGTACAAAAATGTGCTTTCCGACAACAGGCGTTCCCTAACTTTTGAGAACCTGGGCATGCTGCTGGTTATCTACTACAATAACTCTGAATAAGGTAGATTTTTTTATACGTTCATCTTCCTAGGCCATACAAATTTGCGAGTTTAAATTAATATTAATTTTTAATTTCAGTTCTAACGTTACAGAAGCAAGTATTGTGCTGTACTCTCATACTCTGAAATCAAGACAAAAAATTTAAAGTAATTTTTTAGACCATTTTACTGATTTTTTAGATAATTTTATTGATTATTTGATTGAACATTTTATTGATCATTTGATTCAATAAGATATTTTTAGGTCATCAAAATTCGGGCCCTGGTTATGACCCCCCCCCTAAAATATTAGTCTGTATCTGCCCCTGCTTCAAACTCATACAACTGACCGCATTACTTTAGGTCAAAAATCTAAATCATATACAGAAACAGAGCTGAGAAAACAAAATAGGAATTTTACACTAAAAACCTTTAGCAATGAAGAAGGAAAATGCAATTCACAAACCAGAAAAAAATGAATTTACTAGAAGAATATGTGAGTCTACTTTATTATAAATAAATAGAGTAATTAATTAATTAAATTTAAAGGCAGAATGATCACGAGGAGAACAATAAACTTTGATGAATTCGTGAATACTGATAGTATAATACAATCTTTGTCATTCTTAGTGTTCAGTGCTTCGAGATGTATAAATCCGGCATATTAATTGATGGTTCAAATTAGCATTTTATATAACCCTAAATGCGAGTCGTCTTGGCATCCAACGGTTGTACTCAACATGGTATCTGAATCTGTACGAACGAGCCCTACCTCTTCTTCAACTTCTCTGAATCCTTCAATGATTCACAGACGTAGTGTTCCAGAGCGTTCCAGAGGCTGTTGGGATGGTTTGTTACAGGTGTCTGTAGTGGCTCGTCTGATGCACGGACGTGGAACACGTAGAATCGGACCACTTGCGACCACTCCATGATACTACGAGGATACAAGGTAGGTCAACACCTCCTGCATATTTATTTTCATACGCGTTTTGAAACACACTACCTTTGTGGTTGGAGATTTTATGTACAATTTATTCTTATTAAACTATTTCATTAAACTCCTTTTGTAGGACACTTTAACAAACCTTAATTTTAGATCCAATAATATTGCGCCATCAACATACATAAACAACATATATTTTCTAACAACAATAACAAATATTTATATAAATAATAATTGTGATAAGTTCGATTGTAAATAATAATTGTGATAAGTTCGATTGCAAATAATAATAATAGTTAATATTAATAACAGTTAATAATAACAACCATTAATAATAATAATAATAACAGATAATAATAATTATTATTATTCCAGGGAGACTCGCTAAGCCCACTGCTATTTTGCCTCGCCATGAAGCCTCTATCGAGACAGCTCAGTGAAACATGTTACAGATTTCAAATAAAATCTGGTCGCTCAAATCTTACTCTGTCTCATCTTTTCTATATGGATGACATAAAATTGTTGGCTTACAATGAAACACAGCTTAATCAACTTAAAATTACAGCTAACTTCTCTGCTGATATTGAAATGGCCTTTGACCTCGATAAATGCATACTCTATACATAAACAAAGGAAAAGTAGATGCTGAAACTAACAAAATAGAAAAGGATTTTGCCATAACATCGTTAAATGAAAGTGAAACCTACAAATATGCAGGGTTTTTCCGAGGAAAGATGATAAAGTACTCTACTATCAAACATCATCTGCTGGAGGAATATCTCAAGAGGGTTAGGAAGATAGTACAATCTGAATTAAGATCCAAGAACATGATTAAAGCTATTAACACCTTAGCAATACCTGTACTAATATATTCCTTTGGAATCATATCGTGGTCAAGCACACATATAGAGGATATTCAAAGAAATACCAGGGTATTAATGACACAAAAATAGAGTGCACCACCCCAAATTCTTCATTGAAAGATTGTGTTTACCTCGAAAAATGGGAGGAAGAAGTCTGTTAGATTTATCAAGGCTACGCAATCAACAAATTCAATCATATTTCATATTTCTCATTCGAACCCGGATTTTAGGTAACATGAAAGAACAAATTTGTTTTATGAGACGATTAATGAATTGATGTGAATATTTACTTATTAGAGCAAGAAGAACTATCATGGCAAGAAAAAGAGAACAAAAACAAGTGTACTATCGGGGGGAGGGGTTAAAAATGTGCAATTTTTGTAAATTGGTTAAAAGGAAAGAAAAAAATTCCTACGAATAAAATTGATATCGTTGGAACAACGATCTGGGTGGTTGTTTGTATTAAAGAAGTTAACTGATTTAAACTTACATCACATTTCTATGATAATGTGAATTACAACCGTGGATATTTGTTCTAGGCCTAGAACTAAGATGCTGAAAATCAGCAGAAACCATTTAATAGAATAAATGTTTAATTCATTGTGCGTATTTAAACTCGACAGATCCTCAGGTAGGAGGATAATTTCAGCATTAAACTCGACACTTCCTTCAGGAATAGGATTCGCGAGTCTACATGTGCCCATCGCGTGAATCCTGGTTGGCAGCTGTTTTAGCAATGAATCACCGAGAAGCTTTGCTACAATAATATTTTTTTATTCATAAAAATGGTATTGTTTTAGAATAATTGATATCTGCTCAAAAATGATACCAAACACTACCTTACTGGCATCAAATTTTACTGCTAGTCCAATAATTAGGTGACGAAAAGAAGTAAATCAAGGGGCAAAAATAAGATTCTTCTCTAAAATTCTTTTTTTCAGTTCTTCGCCTGTAACTTGTAACGTATTTTTAGAATACAACAGTCCCGATATAAAATAAATTTAATTTCTAATAAATTATGTTCAGTATCATTTTGTCGTCAGACGAGGGGAAATGACTGAAGAGCGCGATGAAATTGATAAAAATTCGAGAATCGATACCACAATTATTTCTGTTAATTATTGTATTCTGAGCTTGTAGTTTTGTTATTCCCTTCTTGTTTCCCTGGTAATTTTTAAACTAAAAGTTATCGAGTTGCTGTTAAAATAATAAAATTTAGTGACTAATGTTTTGCATCAGTAGTCGACAGTGTCGAAAATGAATGAGCCAGTAGTCATGATGTTTGGACCTGAAAATAGTGCCTATGTTTTTTTTTTTTTGTGGGGCTTTACGGCTCGTCAACATCTAGGTCATTAGAGCCCTAAAATTCTGTACAGGTAGGGAAATTCAGTTACGCACTACGGAAAGCCAACATGACTCTCCCCGCTTGTGGGACTCACTGAGTGACTCAACCATACCCACTAAAAACCCTCCTGAATTACAATATATCAAAACATATCTCAAAACATACATCAAAACATTGAGGACAAAAAAAGGAGGGGAGACAAAAAAAGGTGTGACAAAAAAATGAGAGGGGACAAAAAATGAGGAAAATGAAAGATACCCTAGCCCTAATGGCGCCGGGATCGAAAAGAACAAGAGGTGACCAAGGAAGGTCAGGAAAGAGAAAAGAAGGAGCATGGCACAAGTAAGTGGAAGTAATGCCAGACTCAGCTCGGGGCCCCGTGTTTGCCAAACACATACTTACTAGATGTAAGTCCCCTGGGGGGTTATGTTATTCTCTCGTAGCAGTTCTGTTTATTTCACAATGAATGAATTGAGAATTCTAGAATTCAAAGCTTCCAAACATAAGTGGCGTAGAAATGTTCTATGCAATTTCTTTTGTTCTTATATTTCTTTATTTTGTGTGTCGACCTCATAAAATTGCACTTATATCTTACTAACAACAGAAATCGAACCATAAAAGCTGACATTTATGAGAAAACACCCTAATTATGAATATAATAGAAAAACTTTCATGATTGATAAATATATTTTGATAAAAAATCAAAGCTTTCTTAGCGGCTTCCCGTTTCATTTTTGACATTCAGACGAATGACTAAAGTTACTGTTTCAAAGATGTCTTATTGCTTCATTCCTGTCATAAAATGCACTTTTCATGATTTAGAAGGAATGAAATAGTGTCAAAAATAAAACCGGAGCCAAAAAGTACTTAAAGCCCAATTATTTAAAACCTGAAGTGTCGAGAACTGATGCATTTACTCTAGTATGATAAACAAAATATATTATTTTCCTTTCAATCATATGTTTTATGAAAGCATCAAGAAAATTACTAGTGAAATTTTATGCACCTCTTTTTCGAAATCAGAGACTCCCAAAACGGATATTTCCGTCAAAATTCCGTGAATAAAGTACTTTATATAAACTTATAACATCAATAACAGAAGTAAAAACAGAAGCTTACAACACAGTTATGTCATAAATATGTCATGTGTGGGTTCATTTTTATTGGAATTATGTGTGGAATTAAAAAAATCATAAGATAAAATAAATGCTAAATTAATAGCACTTTAAATAACTCTCCAGTATGTGACTCAAGAAATCCAATAGCGGCAGGTCGGTCGGTTAGCATGAGGGTGAGCGACTGGGTGGCAAAGCCATTAGGACAGGTACAGTGTCGAATACTAGAGTGGTACTAGAGTTTTAAGAATACCAAGGATTGCATGTATTGATATTATTAACATTATATATTTTAGTAGTACTAGCATACATTCCTGTACACGGTCGTATAATCCGTGCGAGGGTGAAGGTAGTGAAAATTTTAAAAATACTATAATAATAATTGAAATTGAAGTTTATTTCCAATTATTACAAAGAATTATATAAACAGTTATACCATAATTTATACAAACAAAAAATATACAACAATTATTAAAAGTTACACAAAATGTTACATACAACATTCCCTGAAATATATTAACAGTTTTTAAATACAAACATAAAAAAGTTGTACAATATTTGTTAAAAATTATACAAGAAGTTATACAAAACATTTTTTTAAATTATATCTATCTTTACAGTCTTGTGTATCTTTTTTCTTTATTTATTATTACTTTTCTATTTATATTTCTACTTCTACTGCTACTTCCTTTTTTACAGAATTTGATTCCTATTTGAATTAATTTACCAGTTTAGTTATCTTGTTATCTATTACACATATTCATGTTTACGTGCAAACATTTATCTTCAATTATCATTTTTATTAACTAACATCCACTTTTAAAATTCTTTTTTGAACTTATATTCAGTTTCCAATTCAATTATATTTTATGGTAGTTTATTTAATAGTATTGGGATTATTGTTTCTATTTTTCTTTTTTTTAATTTATAAAAATAAGTAGTGATCATAAAATTGTATTTTTTTCTTGTTTCATGTTTATGTTCATATTTAACTACTATATTTTCATTAAACTGATTTTTTATTAACATTTCAAATTCATATCTGTTTCTTATATTTAAAATTTTTTCATCTTTGTACATTTCACACATATTTCTCAATTTTATTTTGCTGAGACACTTCAATACTTTATCCTGTAATTTTTGTATCATTTTTATGTGTGAGTTTGATGTGGAACCCCATATTGTTATTCCATATCTTACTACTGATTCAAAAAGTGCATGATATATTATTTTCATTATGTATTTAGGTGTAATCTCTTTTAAACTGCTTATTCTCCAGCTACAGGTTCTAAGTTTTTTTGCTATGCATCCAGTATGTTCTTTCCATCAGAAATTTTCATCTATTATTATTCCTAAATATTTTAGAGTTTTCACTTGTTCCAATTTTATCTGTACAATTACAATTTTGAAATTCTTGATGTATACAATTTATTTTGTGAAAAATGATTTTTGATGCTATTCTTTTAGTATGTGAGGTTGTTATGTGCAATAATTTTGTTTTACTTTTATTTGTAGTGAATCCTTTTTCATGAGTCCAATTTTGAAAATTCTCAAACTTATTTTGCAAAGTTTCTAAGACCTTGTTTTGCTCCTTTTTTAAAAAAAAGAAATTATTAAATTATTGTCTGCATATACAAAGAATTAGCATTTTTTGAAACATTCTTTTACATCATTGACATATATGATATAAAGTAATGGTGCCAGAAAACTTCCTTGTGGAATTTCTTTTTCTAAGTTCGTGCTGTCGCTATAATTATTTTCAATTTTAACTCTAAAGGATCTTTCATTTAGATAATTTTGAAATAGTTTTGCTGTTATTCCTCTAATTCCTATTTTTTCTAAGGTCTCTGCTAATTTTTCATGGTTGATGACATCATATACCTTGGACATATCAATAGATAGCATCAATATATGCTCACACTTGTCAAGTCTTGTATTTATTAAATTTGCAAAATTCTCTCTTGTAATACTTTTTTTTTGATAAGCAAATTGTTCATCTATTATTATATTGTATTTTTCTATGTAATTTGTTAATTTTATCGAAATATTTTTCAAATATCTTACCTATTGTATTTAAAATTGAGATTGGTCTGTAGTTTTTATAATTTAAGAATGAACCTCCTTTATGAATAGGTCTTACAATTGCTTTTTTTTTAATCTGTAGGAAATTTTCCTGTTTGAATACTGTTGTTTATTATATTCGTTATTAGTTGGATGAGGATGTGTGCATTTTCTTCTACATGTACTATTTTTATCTGGTCTATTTTACCTGGCGCTTTTTTACTATCCATTTTTAAAATAATATTTTTAATTTCTTCCTCATCTGCCTCAGGTAAGTAAAATTAATTATTTACTGAATTATCTTTATTAAACTGAAATGTTTTTATGTTACAAATGTGTGAAATTTCATGAACTTGATTTTTAAAATTGTTTGCAAAATTGTTACATATATTTTTAATTTTCTGTTGTATCTAAATTGTTTATTATGATTTTGTCTACTGATACCCTTTCTTTGCAACCTATTAGCTTATTTATAGTTCGCCAAGATCTTTTAGCATTCAACTCATTATTTTCAAATTCCACAGCTCTCCCAACAAAACTATGAAGATTACTAACAGCCGACAACCGAGTACGAAGATTATCTGTAAAACTGCCACCACTGACAACAAATGAGATGATTCGGCAGGCAACCATCATCCCACAAATTCACCACGTCATCTACTCTCTCGCCACACCAGAAATTAATCATGCCTTCCAACACGCTTCAAGGAACCTCTTCTATCACTATCGCCATCATTTCCTGCGCCTTCTACCCAAAGATTATTTTCGTTTCCCTTCTGACATTCTCAATCTCTCTTCCTCCCTTCATCTCACCTTGTCTTCTATCACTCACCCAAATATACCTTAAATAATTATAACTGGAGAAACACCGATATAACTGCCGGTACCTGATGAACCCAGCTCGGAGTAAGTCGGCGGCTAGCGCCGGAAATGTCCAGAACCATTGGTATAAGAAGAGCTGGAGAAATATTTACTTACATTGTACCATATGCAAGAAGAGCACCAACAGGTGCAGGCTTGTCCAGAAATCAGTTAAAACCTTGGCGACATCATCAACATCACTGTAATGCATTAGGGTTTCGATTTACGTGGCCCAGGGCGAGGCGGGGGAGGCCCCTACATTCAAATACAGAAATGTTTTAGATCTTGTAAAAAATTGAAATTTGGAATTTGAATATTTAAGTCTCATATTGTATATTATGCAATATAATCAACATTGTGTATTATGTAATACATTTGAGATGCATGTAGTAAGTCGAGCTATTATTTATTTTACTGTCATAAAAATGTTTAAGAGTTGATTTCAGTTCAAGCTTACAAGTTCGTATTATTTTGACGAACCGTTTGAAGGTCCCTCTGAGATGGGAGCCCCTGAACGGACCACGCTTAGGTACGCTACTGATTGAACTCGTGTTGTTAAATGTGTAGTGTGCTGAGTGCAACCTGTGGGCAAGAGGACCTAGGATTGAGACATATTATGTTAGGTATAGGACTAATAGGTATTTAATAGTAGCTTATCTGTTTACGGGTGCAATTGCGAAAAAAAACACGTTCTATGTTACAAAACTGGCTGCTATTAGAAAATGGTGCAGCATTAAAAAATGTATGTTTTCAGCTCCCGTTACTTTATATAAATAACAATAAAATGATTAATTTATTTCTAAATGGTGAAGAAACCTATGTGAGGCCACGAGATGAATTGACTGCAGTATTATGTGGTGAATGGATGTATTCTAATTCTATTCACTATTGTGTCAATTCAAATAATACACTTAAAAAATAATATTTTCATGTTATTATTGGTGAGGTATAAATATACATTTATAACATGTATTTGAATAAACTGATTTATTCCTTTTGCTTACATTTTACATAAACATATAGACTTTGAGTTATATTGCTTTATTACAATGTTAGTTTTGTCCTACATGATTTTATTTCTTCCGTAATAAGTTGCTGTAATTTTTGCAAGCATGGCATGGTACATTTTCTCATTATTTTTACAAAGAAAAAAGAAAACAATATACATACTGTACATATTTTACTCTCAGTAAATGTTAACTTTTATACAATACCATGGATGGCACTATTTATATGAGAGTGTTAATGAAAACACTCTAGTAGGGTGCACTTCCTGAACTCACGCAAACGTATGAACTCCAGTAAGAAGATTATATGAAAACTGAAAACTGCACAAGCTCAATTACTTTGAGGAAAGTTTAATCAAGAGAAATAACTTAGAAAATATTCATGTCAACATCATTTTTATGATGAACCATAATGCTGATTACATGAATCAATATACATCTATTTAATGCACTATTCAAGATAATGGCAAGTGAAAATATTTCAAGCTTTAGGAGAGAAAAAATAATTGCCAACATTAAAAATTTACCATGTTAAAAATGAAAAAAATTAACTGCAATTGTTACAAATTCTATATTATGAAAATGTCCATTGAAATTGTTATTATTTTAGGATATAAGATAGCTACTTATAAATATATTTTAAGGAAAAGTTTGTGATGCGTGGAATCATACAGATGGCTAGATGGTCCAATCGTTAAACCTAACTTGGCAGAAATTTTATTTTGGTAGGAGGAGATAAATGGAGGGAAATATGAGCTTTCACTAAGTAGTGACCACAGCTTTGTGAACACATGGTCCTCCAACTCCTTCAAGCAATGCAGGCCAGAGGTATGTGCGAATCTGATCACTTTCAGCATTAGACGAGTGGAACCTCACATGAACATCCTTTCTCAACATCCTCTGTTCGTATTCCAGTACGTACGGAGGAGTCTGAACCAGAAGAAAAAGTCATAAGATAAATATTTACCTAAATCCAAGATTCTTTTTAAGACTTATAATGGAAAGATACATACATTGTGATAAAATCCATTCAATACAAAGAATTCTTTAACTGTCAAATCATTTGAATAAAATATATCTTCTGTAATTACCTGGTTAACAAGACTCCAAGCAAGTCTCACTGCATCTTTAACGTACTGCACCAGACCAGTACAATTTTTGAGGCAGGGATAGTCATATAGTGTAGCCCATATTTGAGATAAAACTTCCTGCAAAGCAAACTGATAATTATGTTCTGAACTGAAAGGTAAACTTTAATGATGATGTATGTGAATAGATAATTTAATTTATTTTATTCATATTATCATTCATTGGCTAAGTCACTGATAGTAAAACTATGTTTTATCTTGGTCAATGGAACAGTCAAGGCATAATAAGTGTAATATACAAGTGTAATTCATTCAGGTATGTAACATACAAATAATAGGACACATTAAGTGCAGAACAGAGATATTAAAGATAACCAAAGGAATACACAAAAGGATGAATACAGATTGTGGAGTCTTTCAACAAGATATCCATTAGAAAATATTTTTATTAAAATGTTTTATAGTTAATGTATAGAAAATAAATCTCATAAAAGAAACTTGTATACTTGAAGAAACAGTTTTGGCTCCCACCTTCATAAGTCACATAGATCTACATGATTGATGAAGGCATGAGCTGAAACTCTTGTAATTCTTCAAATATGCGAGTTTTATTCTCTATTTTTTTCAACTTTAAAACCTTTTAATTTATAGAAGACAGTAGTGTTGCTATATTTTCAAGATTTCCAGAAAATATATTAAGATGTATATTTTAATAGAGAATAAAAAAGTTGTCACATTGATTTAATGTCATACAGGAGGAAGTTTCAACATTAGTTTATGTTTGTTTACTCTGTTATGTTCATTAATGAACAGCAACAAAATGCTTTGATGAGAGTTCAGATTTATAGTAATTTATCAATGTAAGTCAACATTAATATTAAAAATTAAATTTTAATATTAAAATTATCACTTAAGAGATGAATATTATGGAAAATGTGAAAAATATGGAAATATATTTTTCCAATTACTAACTCTAATTTTCCAATTACTGACGCTTTACTTTACAGACAAAATACTGACATATATATTACATTATTTATATTTCTGTTTCCTCTAATAATAATCAAGTTCTTTGAAGTTATGAAACATGTAGCAATAATTATCCAGAAATATCTGATACTTCATGGGCAAGGTTCAGTGTGTAGAGCTGTGAATGGGGTTTGAAACTTTGTGACGTCAAGAGATTTACTCCCAGACCTACTGAACCTGAAACTAAAATAAGTTTCCCATGGGTCAAAATGGCCCAAGTGTGATGCTGGCCTCATCATGTACTGTGACCAAGAACCAAAGGGAAAAACCGGAACCCAAAGGGTCATTAAGGTCTGTAGAGGGAACATCATGACAATAACTGATAGTATATCAGTCTCTATGAACCATGATTTGATGTAATGCCAAAACATTTGAAAACTCACCTCCACACTTTTACTTAAGTCAAAGCTCTCAACAGTCCTCCTTAAATAAGATGCTACACTCAGTTCCAAGTCTGCAGCTATTGGATCCATTGACTCCCTAGATTGAATAGTAGATCCTGGTGTAGGCTGTGGTGGAGCAGGGATGTGTAATACACGACGTACATGATCTTTCTTCAGAAGTAGTAATGACTGAGCAGCTCGGAAAGCCAGCTGACCATACAACAATAAAAAACACTCGTAGCAAGAAAAATTGAAATATCTTCTTTAGGAAAGAAAGACAGAACAGACAAGAATGGAAAAACAAGAGACAGTGACACTAAGAAGAGAAGGAAAATGAAAATGCAATAATGACAACATCATTTGCAAATCCAATTATCGTACATTTTTTTTCTTGTCCATTACCTCGTTAGTTTAGTCTTGTATATATATTTGTAAATTATACTATTTCAATTACAAATTAGAATTGTTGATTGAACCTAAAAATAAAATCCCAAAAACAAAATATATGTTAATTTTTTTTCATTGTTGTTATTTTGTTATTAAATTAATAAATACCTATCAAGAATTATTTAAAGTTCATGATTGAGACACATGAAAAAGTATTAATGGTTAAGCCTACTCATGATCAATAAACTTCTTGTATTCTATAAAAATACAATTTCTGACATTGTACAATAAATGTTAGCTTTAATTTTATTGTTAAATAAAATGTATTTAGCAAGTTTTACAGTCTTGGCAATGGATTCATAATTACAATAAAACAGTCTTATTTATTCCAACTTTTGGTAACATTTAAATTAACCACATTAATATGAAAATTTAAATTATATTGGGATAGTGTTTTCATGCTAATGGTCATGCAGACAAGTTTTCATGCTAATGGCCCTGCACAATGATAATGAAATAATGAAATTTTAACTTTGCCTACATTTATTGCTAAAAATTTTATCTACATACGTATATTAAATGTCAAGTGTCCCATGCAAATATTTACAATGAGTGGTAACTAGGGTGTAAGCTTCATGGAGCAGTATTGATCATACATCCAACTTTTTGTGTACTCCAATAAATTTGGAGACTACTCACAAAGACATAATAGTAATGTGGGCTACTTAAAAGCATAAGAAAGAAAGGAAATTTCCTCTGCTGATCAACATATCACCAGTTTCCAAAACCTGTGAACTTTCAAAACTTGTGTAGTGATGCAGGTTTTCATGACTAACTTCATCAAAATTTAAAAATACTTTTTGGGGTATTAAGTTGTGTTGTCATTTTGTTGACACTCGACATTTTGTTGGCATTTGCAGCCAACATCTTCAGGAGCTACTTAGAACTAAAGGCTTAGGTATGGAAACTGGGTTTATAAAGGATCAAGATTGTCTCCCTCCCATGGACAGTTTGTATGAGGGACAATGGAAGGGCGGCAACCAGGTAGGAGGAGGAATGATGGTGGGAAACTGTGCTACTATTTTATTTTCTTTATTAGGGGGAACCAGATCTTATTGAGTGCTCAAGTTTCTTCCTTCCTATTGAGATTATGAGGGTGTTTAAAAATTTTTCTTGCTTCTCTGTATAAACTTGATTTGTATCCCTATGTTCTTGATAAAATATCCATGTCATCAAAATTTATCATGCTTTTACACATATTCGCATGTTTAGTTATGGCAGATCTTTCAACTTGGTTATATTTGTAATATTGAATATGTTCATTTCTTGTGAGTATATAACACAAGTTCAAAACTTGTTTGTAAGATTTAGGAAATGACAGTATTTAATATAACTTCTAGTTCTTTTTTTTAAATATTGTAAGCAAAAAAAGTGTCAAGACATGCATATTTTTAATTCTGAAATTTTTAATTTATTGAATATTGAAATATTAGTCATTGGAATAATAAAATTACTAGCAAATTTTATTACAAAAACAATCAATTTTTGAGATGTAATAGCACTAATGAATGTTTGCAAACATTTAACTCATTTATTTATTTCTCTGAAAAGTAGTCACTTAGCTTCACCCCATTGTGTCAAATGCAGAAGAATCCTATCATTAATATCAAATTTTCTTTGTCCTTTTAACTGTCATGTTTATCTTGTAATTTTGACTCTATACTAATTCTTAATTTTTAAAATTTTTGCAATGTTTCATTTTAAAGTACGTGTTGGCAAGCCTAAAATGATGGCAACTATTAACCTACTAACTTTCTTTAAATCAATGAGAGATTTATAAGTTTCTATGAAAATTTAATTTTCTGTTTCTTTAGTATTATTTTATACATTTATTATCAAAAAACAAGCAGGAAATTGCATAGGAACATGTAGGTGACTAGAATCTAATTTACTCTTGGGAAGCAAGCGAGGAACCATCCCATCAATTCCGATCAAAGGGCTCAATGCAGTGCCCAATTTAACATTTCTGTGTCCCAAGACAAATCTTTACATGCTTCCTACTAGAATAATAACAAAAATTATTTAGAATGTTTTATGAAGATCGTTTTCATACTTCCTGCAATTTTATACTGTACTTAGTTTGTAATATTGGAAACAACTAATCTCTTTCTTGAGCTCAACCTCATGAGGTCACAGCTCCAACTGCTCCACAATAGTAATGCCATTAACATTAGCTACTAAACCCTTGTACTCAAGCCATACCATGAAAAAAAAAAAGGATTTTGAAGAAAGCAGTAACAAGAAGAAGCAAAAACCACTCCAGACAGTTCTCAAGATCTTGAAGAGTGCAGGAAAACAGTCTCCGGAAGAGGTAGTGATCGATGTGACTCACCACAACAACTGAAAACAAAATTTTAGACTTAAGTTCATCTGCGTCCTTTAGGGGTGGCAGGTTGTCGAGGGCATCCAGGGCGTCAACTCTTGCAGATGAATAGAGGTTGGCATAGCAACGTACAAGCCTCTCCGTTCCAGATAGGCCAGCTCCACAGGGGGAGATAGGTGCAGAAGCCACAGAAGCTAGTCTGAAATCAGCAGGCATATGTTACGTCCAGAAAAGACATTCTGGCCACTCAGGCTTTTTATTATTCTAATAAAAAATAAAATAAAAAAAACTTAAAAAATTGAAAGGGAGGAAATCAACAAAGAGAGGTTGACTGTCTTAAGAAAATTAAACTTTTATGTGATATCCAACAGATGAAGTCAATATAAAGTTTTGTTTATTTCAGTTCATTGTCTGTCAGAACAACAGTCAAGAAGTACCAAAAATTATTTAATATTATTTTGAGAGACAGAATAATGAAGCACATGTCCAGCAGTCTCCAGTTGTCCTGTCACAAGCATTAGATATCTTACGGTAGTCATAATGTCTCCTGTGAGGTTCTGTACGGTAGAAAGTCTGAAATTTAAAATGATAAAATTATTAAAACATCATACAACAAAGATTCTTTCAATATTTGGGGGTTAGTTTCATTCTATGAAGAAAAATGTATGATTGAAAAGTGTGACAATTATGTGTTTAAATTTATGGCAAGTTCTAAAACAAAATTTATAACATTGAACACACATAGAGTTACAGTGAAACAGAAGAAGAACTGTTTCAAAAAGTGGCAAGATCATATGATTTTCAGCTATAGATGTCTTTTGAAATTAGTAGCAAGTAGTAATGATAAGAATCTGTCATATTGGTCAAAATCATGTTCCAGTAAGATTCAATAAGAGTTATACAACTACAAATATATTGTTATGAATATAAAAGAAAATTTATTGATACAGAAGTATTTAAAGTCACTATCTAAGGTTACTACTACATTTTATGAAAATTATTACATCTGGAATAAAAATAATGAATTATTTTCCAATTTTGTAAATAGTAATGCTTTTCCTTGTATATGTTATATTAATACCATAAAACAATGAATATAAGTCTAGAAGCAAAGACAAGCATAATGAAATCTTTGGTAATAATGTTTAGTTACCACATCACATATTTATTAAAAAATCTGCTTTTTTCATCTTCCAGATAACTTCTGGCAAAGTAAGGAATAAAAATAATGCTATTAGATAATTCAGAGAATTAAAAATAAATGTAAATAAAGATATGAACTCATAGATCTAACAATGAAAGAGGGTGCTCAATATAAATGACAAGGGTATATGTAATTTTGCCAGTGTGCTACAGGTTACTTCTTCACAGAGGTGTCCATCATCTCCCCCACCTGCCAAAATCCAGTGCTCTAATCCCCCCCCCAAAAAAAATCCTGATATCCCCCCACCTCTTCCCCACCCACAATGCTTTCCTCACATCATCAATTTTCACATTGTAAAAATTGGTTGGTTGGGGTGGGATACTTTATTGACTAAGGAAATGGAATATCCCTCAGGGGTACGATGAGCCTGGAAATTTTTAAAACTGCAATGTCCAAATCTCATACTTTATGCAATTACAGACCTTAACATGAGATCAATAGCCCATTAACCATTATATATTCTAGATCAAACAAAATTTCGAAAACTCTTAAGCGTGTTTTGTACACTGCTCTCAAAAAAAATATATTTGAAAAAGAATCATCAAATGTCTTAAAGTTGGAATAAAAAAGATCTTCCAAAATTCTCAATGCGGGTCTTTTGGTCCCTCAAGTTTTTTTGTTTCCAATGGTTGCCGAATGCTATTAAATTTTGCCATCAGAAAAGACCTTTACCTTTCTTTTAGAACGCGCTCTGAATCCAGTAGAACTTGAACGCGCGTGTTGGCACGACTCAGTTCTGCACGGAGAGATTCCATTTCGGCTCGGAGAACGGTGGTCTCGCGGTCGCAGCTCGGGGGAAGCACCTGGAGTGAAGCGCGCGGTTGGCAGCCTTGGCAGCAGGGAAGAGCGGGTGGAGCACTGCAAGACGACGATCCTGCGGAGATAAAAAATATTCCTGTACCTAAAATATAAGTGAATAATTCATTGCAAAACAGTTAAAAACTGCGTACGTCCACGTGGATGTGATAGTTCGTTTACTTTATGGAACAGTATTTCTCACAGATTAATTCTTTACTGTCTTAATTTATTACTTCTTTATACATCCGACCAATCACTTAACAAATAACTATTTTGAATTTGTTATATTTGCTTTCGCAGAAGAAACTAAATAAATTTTCAATCCTTCATAAAAAATAATAAAATTATTTTGTAAAGCTACATATGTATAAAATAGATTATTTTACATTACACAATACACTTGGCCATCCATGTCCGTGTAGTTTACTCGTTGTCTACTTGTCGGCGTTACTAGCTCTATGTGGTGTCAAAGAAGGATTGTAGTAAAATGAGGGATGCAGAAGTCTTATTAAATAACATTAATCTCTGAAGATTGCGTCTCCAAAAATCAAAAATATTATCGGATGCCACACGATACCATAATAAAATGTACTACCTTCTCATGAAGAATAACTAAGTTCTACAGCTTAAATAAATGAATTACCTGCTGAATTGAGCTTGTGCAACTCCTTCTTGAGCTTGAGTTGGCGCGGGTGGCCACCACCGCCATTCTTGAGGGCTTCGTCTGAGCCTGGAGTGGGCCCCAGGGAGCCAGGGGGACTGGGAGGTCCCGCGGGGGCTCCAGGATCTGAGTGCTGATCAGAACTGGCACCCGATGATGAGCTTAGCTGTTGACTCAACAACACCGAGGTGCGCGCCGACGACTTGCTGCTCGACCTCACTGTGCAACGACAATGCGATATGATAGATTGATTATTAGCGAGTTCACAGCACAGTATTAATATTATATGTTCTAAGATAGTGCATATTTATCTTCCACGTCTTATGTAACGCACTGAGGGTCTTTTAGTTTTTCCCAGGAACCTAATTTCTACGTTTTTTTTCATGAAAAGAGCTTTAATCCAAATTGGAAAGAGGATCGCGGTAAATGTAGTTACTTTCAAAATAAAATCTAAAATCATAAGATAAAAGCGATCAACGTTACAAAAATTATCGATAATGTTTCCATCAAGAAATAAATAGATGATGAACGCGACAAGTTCGCTCTGAAAGAACTGCAAAGTGCACAAAGAAGTGCAATGGAAATGTTCTCATAACTTCATACCAATTTTTTGAAGAAACAATTAGCATACTTCTAAAATATTTATCACATACCTGATCGCGTGAGGAAGTTGTACCTGGCGCGTTTGCTGACGTACGGGGAGTTGCCTGACATCATGATGGCGGAGTCTGAATCTGAATGGTAGCCAGAAATGTCGCTGGAATCTTCCTCGTCCTCTGCGACCTCCTTCATGAGATCCAGAACCTACGAAGAATAAAAAGTCTCTAAAGAATTCATCGATATATTTGAAGTTCAGGAAAAACATCATTCAGTTATAGCTTATACTAAAACAAATGCTTAAGTCCTTGAAATATTATAGTATTCACATCGTTGGTTCATACTAATTCTCATTACCAGGATCAGGACTTATAGGATTAGGATTACCAGGATTAGGAGGCAAATTTCATGTGAAAAACGGAAGGGAAAATGTGGTAAAAGAGTATGAAAAAGGGACAAAAAGGTGCTGTTTTCCTCAACTAATAATTTAAGAAATCATCTGGCATCTATTCATTGAGTTACAAACAAGTACGTCAAAACATCTCTCATCACAAGGCGGAAAGAATAGGTACTAGACATATCCGGTAGTTTTTCCTTTTCGAGACGGTGTCGCGACAAAATCCGGAAGGGTCGAAATCCGACAGCGACAAAACCTCAAAACTCAAGTAGAAGACCCTTTCAGCTTATCTCCGGTGATGAGGGGGAGGAGTGAAGTAATTAGTCTGGCTCGGCTATTCAGAACTCCCAGTACAAGTTCCTAAAAATAACCATTAATCTCACATATCTAAGTGTATCAATTTTTCTCGTTTAAGATACACGAATAAAATAAAACTCGATTCACATTTCTACAATGCCTAGTTACTGAGATAATCGACAAGTTACTGGGACTATCTTGTATACCCCCGACAATGTTAACTCTTCATTCGTATTTCACACGTTTTATTAGATTATAAGTAAACATTAAATAGATAGTATTTTTATTATTGAATATAAATTATTATTATTATTGAAAATTTTTGGAATTTTTTAAAGAAAATTTACCATCAATAACTTTCCGAGAGTTTTTCTCCCGATACAAAAATAAAATACATTATCCCGCTAAGAGATTTCATTGCGAGCATAACATAAATAATGACAACATCCTTTGTTTTAAGATTTTAAATAATTAATAGTTTTATTTCTCGTAAAGCCATAAATGAATCCTACAATCATTAGTTTCATGCCATTTAAAGGCTTAAGTTGATATAAACTCAATGAGGTACTTTAACTCAGCGTCGAACGCTCTAGCACTTAGAGGACTGATGTTTTGTTCCTGAATAGGATAGCGTTTTTTTATAGATTTCTTCACAGCGTTCGTCTATTTAAGAATGGTAATCTAGCCGAACTAGACCTTCGGTTCGGCTAGTACCCTTGGTCCTTGTACCCAATCACAGATCCTGGACAACGGATCAGACCATGCGAAGAAGGAGCGAGGCCGATTCGATAAGAATCCCCGAACGATTGCTCGTCAAACGTTGACAGGGGAACCTGTCTAACATGAGAAGGAACCTCGCGAGAGATTCCGACGGTCATTCGTCTCACGTTGATGGGGGAACCCATCCAACACAAGTAGAGTTTCAAAAGGAACTCGCCGTAGCCACGGTGGCAATCGTGGAATGGGGGTGTTGTGAAGTGGACCGCTTGGCTCTCGCCCTTACCAAAAGACCATCATACCCCACCCCAGACCCCTGGGAAAAAGATCGACTCGCTTGGAGAGATAAGCGGTACGAAGATTCGCAAGAATCTCCGTACGGCGACTCGTCTCCGTTAACAAGGAAGCTTGTTTAATACCAGTAGACCAGCCCGCTACAGGGGGCTCGGCGCAGCCACGACGTAGATAGGAGCAGTCCCATCTATTCATGGGGGAGCACGTATTGACTACTTGACGGGCTCTCAAACCCGATCTTATGTGCTACCCTGAATATCGGTACACAAAGTAGTAGGGCTGTATTGACCTCGATGTCGGTGAGCCGTAAAGCCCCCCTCCCCTCAAAAAAACTCAGAGTAGTAGGGAATCTCGCAAGAGGCCCCGGCGGACACCCATCCACCGCTGATAGGGCAACCTATCTAACATGGGTAGGATTATAAAGTTGTGACCTATTGGGATGACCACCGCACAGTATAGTCCAGATAAGATAAAGCGCAGGAAATGGCCAAAAGGTCGATAAGCCGGGTTGTATAAAACAATTAAAATAAATAAAAGAATAGTCCGACGAAGTTACCACGCTGAGCTCCCAATTCGACAGGTACAGGCGACGGGAGGACCACTGGGCCTTCGCCTATCTTCGGCTTTTGTACCCAATCCTAGACCGACTTCCTGGGCAACGGATCAATCCCGACGCGATCTCGTAAGTGGTAGGAGGGTTGACAACCCTCCGAGTGTCACTCATCACTTTAAACCGAGTAGGTAGGGAGGGGCACAAGCCCTCAGGTGCTTGCACCTGACGCCTCTATCTGGGTTGGACTCTGCTGGGCAGTACGGTTCCCCACCCGTGGGGTACCTCTGTTCTCCGATCGGTGAGCAGGATTGCTGCTCGGCTACTGTTAGTGCAGATAGCGGCAGATGTGGGCTAGGCACATTTCCGCCCACNGGAGAGGCGGGCTTCCTGTCTCGATGTTTGTGGGCATCCTCCCACGTCCCGCCCAGGGGGCAACCCCTGGAGCGACCTCTCTGCCCAGTTCGCAGAATGAGAGGAAGGGGCCCTTCAGTGAGTAGCTCTGTTAATAGACTGGGGTTAAAAAGGGATAACGGAAAAGATGAGGTCCGTAAGGACGTGATGGTTCAACGTCTCTACGAGCAATTTAAGAATGGTAACTACGTTAAAAGGCGGTTTGACACTTCGGGAACATGACGTCGTAAGACTGTGATTCAAATTTTGGGTTGTTCGTCATTCTCACAGGAGTATAATGAGCTTAATAATGTAAGGTTATTAGTTAATTTAACAGTAGTATGAACTAGAACTTTGATTTGAAAATAAAGGAAAAAATTGACCACAACAGATAAGGAAAGGCTGGACTATCCACCTGAGTATCTATACCAGAGTAATTAATTTCTTTGCTGCGTTCTAGAAGTGTGATTCAAATTATGTTTTATTCGTTAATCTCATACGAGAAAACGAGTCGTCACTTAATGTAAGATCAATGGTTCATTTCATAGCAATATGTACTAGGATTTCTGTACTTAATGCATTCAAAGACAATTCTCAAGTTTGGATTCGATGCATCGATTTGCTCCTGAGTCATCAACAAATTCTTTACATACATGCACTCAACACACATAAGACATTGGGTATCATAGCCAAAATTTGAAAATAGACTCTCATGGAGACAATTCGTAAAGATCCGAAGACATCACAAGAGATTTTTTCTCGACTGATTAGTTCTTCCAGTATAGCAACGCTGTTTAGCAAAACTGTACACATAATTTCATGTTAAAGAAAAATGTTTTTATTCATGGTTTCAATTTTTTTTATTTTAAGAAACCGGAAGTTGGTCACTTTTTGAAAATAATGTCGGAACGAGCAGAAATAGGCTTCCATTCCTTATGCAATCGAAGACAATTCTCAAGTTCGGTTCGATATATTAATTTGTTCTCGAGTCATCGGCGGAACAAAATTCTTAACATACATACAACATTGAACATAATCGCCAAAATTTGAAAATAGACTCTTCTCGAGCAAATTCGTATAAATCTGAAGAGATCTGAAAATTTTTGACCAATTACAATACTTCCCTTATACATTTTGTAAATTGGAAAGTAAAAACATGCCCAGGTTTGACAAAATTAATTGAAATAAAAATTATTATTTTAAATTACAAAAAGTGGACTGTCTAATATGACAATTGAATACAGAAATGCAGTATATTACTTTTCGTGATTTTCTTGAATCACAAGAATTACTCTGCAGTATGGAAAAGTACCACATAAACTAAATGATGCGTATATAATTCTTTTATACATGAAATATACAAAAGTAAAAATGTTGGATGCATCGTTTACTTTTACTAATAATCCATATGAAACGACTAAAAATTTTTAACAGCAAATAACACATGGAAACCGCAATGAGACAGTTAGTGAAACAATTCAGCTATTGATATTTTTTCAAGGTTACGTCCTCCGTAAGTGATTCAGCGTCAGTTAACCGCAATGAACTGGATTCCTTCAAGTAGGGAACTTGAAGCGAGACGTTGTGGTTGGTGCGCGGGAGCTGTAATTTTGTCGATGGAGGAGGAGTGCATTCGAACTTAGTCAAGCCAGAGTGAATTGCGAAGGTTACCACCTGCGTGATGAAGAGACAGAGGAGAATACATAACGTTATTCATTAAATATAAATCAATTGTAATGTTAATCATTTTAGTTAGTTTTGCAACGTTCTTTGATGGTAATGTTAATGCTTACACAACCTCCAAATGTGTCCTATTATTTTAATACCTTAAACCATAAAATAAGATAAGAAAGTAATCCTGTCCTTTTTCCAGTGAAATATCAGATCTGGTCTTCTATGTTCCACTGTCCTATCTGTCAATATTGTTCTGTAGATAGCAGGTAGAACTCTGCATTTTTTAGGACAGGGCCATCATCAATGATTGTACTTGTAGTACGGAGTTTTTGCTTCGATAAGTCCTCACGCGTAGCTAGCTCATCAAGGACAATCATGGCTTACTTCATGTTAGATGGTCTCTGATTTCAGAAAGCATCGGCAGCAGCGATCGTCCTCCATTGATCAGTCTTTACTATGTTCTTTACATCATTTTATGTACGGTTGACCTGACCTTGGATAGCCAACATGCGTCCTTCCGTTTCAGTGTAAAGGTCACCCTTCTTAAGCCATGCGATTGACGCTTCTTTGTTAGAATGTGTTTACAGTGGAGTGTCATACTATTTCATTCAGTGATGCGGCTTGCCATCACATCCTCATGATTGTCTGTCAGTGATTGCTGGGATATGTTGAGACATGTTAGATGGGTGCATCGTCAACGGCCAGGTGAAAATTACTACGAACCGGGACTCGAACCCTCCGGCAATTCCGGTCCGTTGCGATTTTCACCTGGCCGTTGGCGATGCAGACACTCCTCCTAGAATAGGAACTCTGAAGTTGTGAGTTAAATTTTTTTAGATGGGTGTCGGCTTCACAGATGGTTTGGTGCATGAGAGACTCAGATTTACGGTTCCAAAAGTACAATCTCGGCTGTAATACCTGCTTATTGTGCAGTATTTTGATGCCTGTAATCGCACGTCTCACTCAGTTCTCGGAAGCAATGTTCTAAGTGCATTCGAATGCACGTGGCGTCTACTGTAGTCAGTATTTCACGTTCTAATAAAGTGCTGCAGACTACATAGTTCTGTGATAGTCCAGGAAATGATTCCGAATGAGTAACTGAGTGAAAGTATAGCGTAGGTAATAATGGCTTTTATGAGTTTTTTCCCGTCATCTCTTTGTCCTCATCAATGATACAAGACTCATTATGATCTCGTCCTTGAGGATATTCTTCATTTGTCCATGGTCTACACGACGTGCTCACTCGAATCTCAGGTATTTGGAATCGCTCTCAAACACAGACTCGATCATTCTTCCATTCATTATCTCATATTCCCGGAGTTTGACTTGTTTAATGTCACTCGTCCAATCTAAACACCATTTGATCATAATTAGAAAACATTTCGGCGAATTTGATCAATTTTAGCTGTTATTATTGTTGTTTTTCTTATCACTTTATGAAATATCTTTGTATCACAGTATATAATTAAGTATAATGTAATGAAAATTTAATTTCTTTATCAATTAGAACACAAGGTTCATTATTTGATAAACAAATTTAGTTGAAGTTATTCATGAATAACTTGATCTGATTTTTTGAGTATAAGTAGTTATTTATCCTATAATTTGTCTGAATATACATATAAAAAGTGATGGAAAATGTCTTAAACCTCAAATTAGATGTGTTAAACTCTGAGGAACATTTTCATAAATCTTTAGATTATATCACGTGAACCCCGTTTTCTGGCTTCGCATTCAGTTCACATTTTATTTCGGCATTAGTAAAATAGTGGCTTCCTTCTGGTGTAAATTTCTCTGACGTGGGAATTGGCCTGAACTTGAATGCTGAGGTGAGATCTAACGTTAACTTAAAAAACGTGTCAGTTCATAAGACGAAAAGCTAGCTCTTCCTTTGTCAGAGAGACGCATTCCTTGGAGCGAGAATCCTGCTCCGACAAATGAGTCCGGAGGCAAATTGCTTGCCCGCCCGCCCGCGTTTTTCTCTGAACAGTTCGTTTGTGAAGAGAGCGAACGGTTTCCAGGGCACGCTTTTCCCAGTCGCTGTGTCGCACCCTAACATCTCCCTTGGAATCACACGCCACCCAACAGTCAACGTCAATGGTTACTGTGACGCGGGCCAACGGATCCTACCATGAGAAATTCACTTTTGTCAGGGGGGGGGGAACAAAAACACACTGGTTTGAAAGATCAGTACGCTGGCTTATTTAAATATGAGAATGTCAATGAACAGTTTTTGACATTGAGTAATATATATTTTTATTTTAAAATGCAGAGGATAGGCGAGCTGTGGCGTAGTGCCTAGCGTACTCGCCTTGTACCTCTGGTGACGCAGGTTTAAACCCTGTGCGATCCCAATAGAATTCGTGGTGGTGGACGAAGCGGTGTTCGCGGCAGGTTTTCTCGGGGCTCTCCCGTTTCCCCTGCCTATCATTCCACCACAACATTCACTCATCATCATTCATCAACCTCTGCGGTTTACAACCGTTGGAGCTTGCTCCATACAAGGTAGAATACCTTTGAAAGTCAAACTGATTAAAGTGGTCCAATGAGGCCGTAAAAGCATAATAATAATAATAATAATAATAATAATAATAATAATAATAATAGTAATATAAGCACGCATTTCTAGTATTTATTGTAGACTACACTTTACAGTTATTAAAAATATATAAACAATCATCCGTATGTACAAATTTGTTTCTACTTAAGAGGCACTAATGCTGTTGTTACTATAAATCTGTAATTTTAACATCAGAAGATTAATGCTAGTGTACAGAAGGATTATTTAAGATCCCGCTTTACACCCTCTGAATGACAAAAAATATCTGGATAAAGGGTAAAATTAGTTTCAAAACAATTTCTCTTCAAAACGAAACCAGATATTTGAAACAAAATAGATTTTTCTCAGCTAATTATTTCCAAAGCAAATTAAATAATGGTGAAAAATGTGAACGGAAATGGTGGATGGTCTCTGAATCTACTGGGCAAGACCTCTCCTACGTCTATAAATTGTTTGGTACAAACCGAAAAAATATTTTTGTTCAAGAAAGGTTTCCAAATTGAAAAACAAGTAGAGAAAGCTATATCTAGCCATGAAAACAGAAAAGGACACAATGAATGTATGATTGTTTGTATCATCCGATTAAAAAAGAATGCTCCAGCGAAAGAAATTGATTGTGTCAATAGTAAATGAAGAGAAGTGTAGGACTGAAGTTCTTAAAAGAATTGTTCGAGTTGGAAGGCTCAAAGAGGTCATCCGTTCCGTGGAAAAATAATGAATAAAAATGTTGGTTCTCCGAACAATGGGAATTGCCCTGGTATTATGGAAGTTACTACTGAATTTGATACACTTTTTTAAAAGAGCACTTCAATATACATGCAAATAAGGGCCGATGACATGTGTCATATCTGCCAAAAACAATTGCCGAAGAATTTTTCAAGATAATTGCGGATGAAGTTAAAGGACGGACCACACAAGAAATTCATAAGGCTAAATAGTGGGCACTCATCAGTGACTCTACTCCAGATTATCACACATTGACCGGTTATCGTAATATTTCGCTACTATCAGAAAAAAATATGTTTATGAGCGTTTCATTTGCTTTTTTGAAAATCAGTCTTTCTCGAAAATCACCGGCTGATGATATATTTGAGTATCTTAAGAAACATGATATAAATATTTAAAATTACCGAGCACCAAGTTACGACAAAGCAAGCAATATGAGTGGTACAGTGGCGGCGATCAGGATCACTTTTTTAAGGAGAAATAAAAATTTCATTTAAGCCATCTAAAACTGTGGATTACAAAAAAGGTATTCTATCCTTGATGTAGTTATTGATAATTGTGGATGTGATAATTGTCATTATTTGACTTATTTTTTAAAACAAAATGTGCAGCTTTAGTGGAATTATGCAGAAAATGTCAATGTGATTGGTACAGCGCCGCGGTCAGTGGTGAAGATTCGCAAAGTGCCTTAAGGAAAGTTCATGACAGGGTTTCCATAGTTGGTTGATCGATGAGTTCCGACGCTTCACTGTCGCCCGACGATTCTTCTGAGGTCCATCGATTCATTTCGGACATCCAGTAACACAGATTCGAATAGTTTTACACTTGAGAAAGATATTATTTTGGAGTGTATTCAGTACTACCCCTTTATTTTTGTATTAAAGAAGGTGCGACATCAGCTATTGGCGTAAAATCTCGGATAAGCAACGAAATTTCTACATATTTCGATATATCTAAAAGTGCGTTTCACTAGGACGTTTAGGTGTCTTTCTTGCGGATATTAGGTGTAAATAAACCGACCTACCGCCAGGGTCGTTCCTAGCTATTTTAGCGTCTCAAGTAATTCGAAATTTTGTCGCCCTTCCAGTGGCGTAACGTACATTCCCGCAGAAACCGCAACCCGGGGATACGAGGAGTGGGGAGGACCCAAAGGACCTGAAAGCTTGTCAGGTAGCATTTTTGGATCTTCTGTTAAAGAGTCTAAAATATCGAGAACAGTTTTTTTACATTAAATATTGAATGTATGAAATGAAAAACACTGCAGTCGATCTCGCAAATGCCAAGGGAGTAATTAAACAGTTTCAAGACAAGGAGCTATTTGAAATGTATGAATTGAGAAAAAAATTTACTTAGGTACACTGCGAAAATATCATTTTAAATCCCTCAATTTTATTTTATGGACACAAATTTGCATTTTGTATACAGGGAAATATATTACTTTATATGTCCAAATAAAGAAAACCCATGGTAGTTCATTTTCATATTAAAAATGAAATAAAAGTAAAAATTACAAAAATTGTTCTTGTTTTATCGGAAAATATATATTTCTAACCTCTATGAATATTTCACAATTCTTTTGAAATATTTCGAAAAATTGTCAATTATTTTCAAATTTCATGTCAATTGTCTTTGCATCTTCATTTGTGAAGTACAGTGTTTGCTAGGACAGAATTATTAAAATCTGACCCCTTCTCTAGAAGAAATAGTCTAGTTCAGAGCACAACACTCGTAATAAGCTAATACCGTCTTCATCGTCCTGGATTGTCAACTACTCTTTGCCAAAATGGCACCTATCACTCTGGAATAATTTAAATTCCCTTCCCAAAAATATAAAAGATGTAAATAAATTGATTCTATCCATATCCGCGTTTAAAAGCTTTCTAATGCTATATTGTTTCAATAACATGAAAGAGTTTACTCATTTTAATAAAAGAAGTTGATGAGTGTTTTAATTTCCTCATAAATATTTTTTCCGTATGATTTCGGATGATGTAAATTACTTTATTATGTACTCTTATACTTTATCACGCCATTGTTTTAGTAATCTAGATACTTATTAAATCCCTATTTTTATGCATGTTGTTTTTATCCTTTTTATTTATAATCGCTTTTACCTGACTGCGCAACTTTGGCACGGTTGTGAACATCATCTGTCACCCCATCCTGATTTGTGTTTTTTTCTCCTGTTCTCCTCCGGATAGTGGCGGATTTTCCATAGAAGGGAATGTCATTTAATACTTTTGTTATTATTAATGTTGAATTTTTACTGCACATAATATCTACGATTCATTTTGGGATAATAAATAGATAAAAGAACGTATCTATTCAATAATTTCTTTTATAAGTATTAAATCCGTCTCTTCCCTTGGACTCTTGATCAGAATTGATGGGATGATCCCTTATCTCCGGAGACAAACTTAGTTTCTCGAAACTTGGTTAACTCCGGAAACATAGTTTACTATCCCCCATGTGATCATACGCAGTTTGCAACTGGTTTTTTGACAATACAAATTTATTTATCATTAGTTTATGTCCACTGTTCGAAAACGGGCGCTGCTCCCACGACCACTGCAGTGAGCAGTAAGCACTTCTTCCACCTGTGATTTGTTCGATGTAGTTTCGAAGACCCACGAGGCATTCGTTTGAATGATATTGAAAAAATAATTTTTCCAACCTGCTAGTTACTGGTTGGAAATCGAATCATGTACCCAAAGAACAACACGTTTCGTAAAAATGTAATAGCGTGAATCTTCACCTACAGATAGCAGTGCTAGCACATGTAGACTTCGAACAATTGAAACCTGTATATTTGGTCAAAATATGTTTCGAATGAGTAAGCACAAATTTAATTGAACCTACAATAATTTTGGTCACCTAAAATATATTTGTATGTCAATGTAACTTCAATGACAAATTAGATTTAATTGTTTTGTTTTTGTCCAGCTGTTCCAACAAAGTTTCGTTTTATCGTCATAGACATAAATTGAACAAACATTTTCGGTAGCCGTATACTATAACCACGTTCGAGTTTGTAACTTCTATGTGTCAAATATCTAAAACATCAAAACGAAAATGAAACAGCCATTCGCTTTCGAACTCTTTGGAACAGGTCTACAGATTTCCATCAAGCAACCAATCATAATATTCATTTAGTCTCAATAACATGAAACATTCTGAAGTCACTAAACAGAAACAAGATACCTCGCGGAGGTGGTGACCACAACGAAACTACATTCGAAGGAAACGATACAAGTTTTCTGTCAACTCAAAACTCGTTTTTGATATGATGTAACTAAAGAACACCAAACCTGCCGTGTTTTGGACTCGTCGCAAGCCATCTAAAATTTCATTTTCAACCTTGAGTTTAACAATAAAAAGCATTATTTCTCATTCCCATTTGATATGCAGAAACTAGTTTAGTTCAAAGAAAAAAATATAATTAATTGATGGAGAATCAAACTAAAAGGAAAAAGAATGTTCAATTTGGGTTCATTATAATTCCTTGATATAAGTTATTTTCTTTTTCAACTTCTTCGAAAATTTTACTGAAAAGATGAAGATTTATTGTTGCTAATTTCTTTATATTATCAAGAAACACCAATCTATTTAAGTCTGGAAATGAGATTTGAGTGTTAATCGTTTCATTTAAGTTGCAGTTATTACATTACAAATCTGGAGTGTGTTCCACTGAACTTTCCAATTACAACATGTATCAAAAACTCACATCACTTAACACGCTACATAACTCTAAAAATTTGAGAAAAAAGAAAAATGTTCCAAAAAAGAAATCATAATATATCACAATTATTAAAGAAGATGACACATTAAAAACATCAGTCGGTATCAAAATATTTATCATCATATTATATGGTAAACTCCTAAACATCATAATTACATATTCAAGTTAAGATTGCATGAATTATCTTGCACATTAACTTATTGCAATAGCCTTTTAGGCAGATTTAAAAAAAGTAAGATCCGAAGAGATCTCAAATGTTTTTTCGACTGATTACAATACTTTCATTACACTCTCTGTATAATTGGAAATTAATAAACCTTTTTTGCGTAATAAATTTTCTCTGTATCTCGAAAACGGTGCAACGTAAAGATATGCAGATTAGCAATATGTACGCAAAATTAACTGACTAATCAAAATATTTTCAAAAATTGAATTAAGTAACCGGAAGTGGAGCGCGTTGAGTAAATGAAGTTCGAGGTCCAGAAGTAGGCTTCTGTTTCAGATGCGTTCATAGTTAAATCTCACGTTTGGTTTCTATGCGTCAATTTGTTGGTGTGTCATTGGGGGAACAAAATTCTTAACATACATACATACACACTTACAACATTGGACATAATAGCCAAAATTTGAAAATATACTCTCCTCGAACCAATTCAAAAAGATCGGAAAAGATCTAAAAAAAAAAATTCGACCAATTACAATACTTCTATTACACACACTGTGTAATTGGAAAGTAAAAACAGTTATGAGGTAATTATAATTGAAAATAATTATACCACTATATTTGTTAGCTAATTTATTCTATTTTATGAGAGATTTATGATTTGTGTTTGTTTGGTGAATGACAACCTTGGTAGAGACCGATGTCATACTTCTGTAAATTGCAAAACATCTGTCTCTCTCTTGTATATTTTTTTGCGACTCGTAATACTTTCACAGACCTAGATCTCACTATTAAGAATTGGAACCATTGAAATTTGAGTCTCTGACATGTCTCAAGCGCTGTAATATAAGACAGGTCGTGGTGTTTACAATCCACTACAGGATAAAATATATCATTGGTGAAGAAACGTAATTGCTATTCGAGAAAAAAATTCAAGGATTTTTTAATTCGAAGATTCAAGATGATTTCACTTCAGGTGAATTTTATGGTGAATTTTATTATTTCTGGATGGGGTTCATTTTATCTCCTATATTTTGAAAAAGAAGAAGAAACGAATCGTGTTTACTTTAAAAATAATATTTTTAAATACTGTTAGTACAAAAATTAGCTAATCTTTGTAAGTTCCTCCCTTACATTCAAAGAAATCATAGAATTTTTAATTTTTGAAATGCTCTCAATATCCCATCATCCGAGAATCCCGGAAGTACTGACTTCTAATATTCTCCCCGATAAACAACCACTTTCCCTCTTCGAGAGCAAATAAAGAGAAAGAAAGAAAGAACCAAATGCATTGCATCTGAATAAGAAATGAAAGATGAGCGAGTGTAACGATGCGATTCGAGATTTTAGTCATTGCGTATGAGATAACGTTGCTCCGGCAGAGGTTTTTGATGGATTCTTTCGACCGTAGCAGGAATTCAGGAATCACTCTGCCTTCTACTAACCTCACGCCACTTGCTTCCCGAGTAATGCATATTTAATGACGCATATTTCAAAACTGTATTATAACATAGAGAAAGTTATTGCCAGACTGTAGACTTCAGTCTCATTAGCTGCTATTTTCTATCAAGAGACGAAGTGCTCGGGCAATATTTCTTTTATTCATAACATATACATAAAAAAGAATTATATCGCATAATATATCAATGTTTTAGTGAGTAATAATTGTTATTACTTCGCTCACAACATTTTAATAACTCGTTTATCTCGCAATATTTCCATGGTGTACAGGAAGAGTATCTAATATTAAATAAAACCCATTTTGTAGATTTTTGCGATCACTAAAATGTCTTTTACAATAACAATAAATTATGGTACAGGATATATTCGCTTTAGGTTTAACTTAAGAATATTGACGAAGTGTACTTGTATGTTTGTGGGAGGAAATAGTTCAGTAACTTAAAAACAATTATACAAAACTAAGCATGGATTTAAAGAACATCTACATGGACCTATGTGAATAATTCAGTCACATAATTAACGAATTAAAATAATTAAGAGATTGGATCAAAATGAAGTGTTCTGTAAAAATGATTCATCTCGTATATGTAAAAGTAACTACAAAATACAAATATATGAAAAATGAGACATTAATATCACTATCCAACAATTGTCTAATATCATCCATTGCAAATTGCAGGGTATAAGGTAAAAGTGATCAATCATGCATGCGTTTGTGATAACGCTAGCGGAAAGACAGGGATGCAGCATGAGCGCTGCATGGGAAACTATTTATGAGGCAACAATACAAGACACAAGCGTCAGTGAAATATGTAATTAGATGTACCCTTAATATCGCGAGTTCTATCACTTCGATATTTCAGGGTCAATTATTTTTCGAAACTTCAAAGTATTACATGATTTACAAAAGGCACCATGAGATTCGCAAACGAAATAAGAAACAAACTTGAAATAATTCGAATCTGTCCAGCATGCTGAAGAGAAACAGATGACGCGTTGACGAATCTCGTGTCTTCACAACATATTGTTATCGTTAAACTTTCTGATTACACAGGTTTTGTGGTTTTTTTATTTGAGAGAATAATGTTGTAACAATTTTTTGCACAGGTTCCCCACCAAACCCTATGAGGCAGACCTCCACTAAATTTGCGAGACCACCACAAAAAAAACAAAAACACCTCCCAACCTCTGCTTTGACTCACATCCAAATCACATTCCAAATTTAGAAATATTTTACAACTATATCTCTCTTATTTGACCTAACTCCAGCAAAAAATTAGTGTGCAAAACCAATGCACATATTTTCTAATATACTTTTAATACCCTTTTCTATATACAAAACTAACCTTACAAAGATGAAAACAATCATTTTCATGCATTCTACATTGATGTTGACAACAGCAGTTTCATCTTCTCCGTATAAAATGAAGGGAAAAGGATTGCTTGAAAATGGTTGTTTGGTAACTTTTTTCTCGACATTTTGAACAGGATACAAAATTAAACTAAATTTCGTCTTTGACTAGCGCAGCAAAAATAGTTTGCATTAAGAATGATCCAATAGGTGAATCATTCTGAAATTTTAAAAAAATTGGCAAAGTTCTATCCACTTGTCATATCCACAAGTATCCACTTGTCATATCCACAAGTATCCACTTGTCATATCCACAAGTATCCACTTGACATATCCACAAGTATCCACTTGACATATCCACAAGTATCCACTTGACATATCCACAAGTATCCACTTGTCATACCTAACAGTTCTATTGAATAATCACTCCAATATAGTCCTTCAAGTACAGAGTTCGTTTCTTACGTAAAAACTGTTGTCAAACTACTCATTAATTCAACACAAATCTGGTATCACACTACAACACAGGCTCCCGAACGGCAAAACAGGGGATAGACGAGGTACAGAATTGAGCTCCGACCTTAATCACGCGTAGTAAACTAACACACTGGAGGCAAAGCAATGGATCTTCAGAGCAAAGCACACTGAAACGCAGTTTTCTAATAAGTCGTCTGTTGTGTAATCTTACCATTGCAAGATAGAGAGGTAGGTACTTCTTGGTTCACGCGAATGCGATTAGTCTTCTGGTCATTTGATACACTCGAGGTGACCTTCCAGACATCCCACGCTCGCGCCTGCTAATTTAGCGGTCTCGATAGATCTCTGCACGGCATAACGTTTTACGATTTATTATTCAGTTTCGAATATGAATTGAAATTATTTATCATGTTAAAGTGTCCGTAAAGTTTTAAAATTATTACATTGTTATGATATTTATTTTAATATAAGCTATTTTAAAAATATTTTTATTATTTAAATATTAAATATCTCCCAAAAAAACTCAATTTTTTCGACCCCCCCCCACAGAAAATTACAATTTGTTTGAATAGTGTATGTTGTTGGCGGATTTTTTTATTCATCCAACGCTTTCCGGTATTTTTTAAACTTAATTTGTTTCCTGTGCTTATGGCAATGCTAATTGTTAAGAGAATGAACCAAGACAATCTCATCATTCCGTGTTTCTTTCAGGAATGTGGGTAGCAGCGTGTGTGAATCCTACCGGTTCATTGTCCCGTTTTCTTAATTACTTTAATGATTTCACATATGCAAAAGAGACGTAGACTTATGGAAATCCGTCAAACTTTTTAATATTAACGGATAGCTCACGAGCTCATAAAATTATTTTTTCAAAATACCTCTAAATTATGCCACAATCAAACATGATTATGAAAGAAAACACGTAATACTGTATGCTAATTGTTAGTTGGACAGTCTTAGAAACGAATCGTGACTCTTTATTAAAGTTAATTGGGATGTCTGGAATTAAATTCTTAATACATCGATATTGGCCAATTCAGGCGAGCCGCTTTTTGACTCCTTACTCAAACTTCTCACAATAACCTTTGGAACACATCGGTTGTGAATCTTTGAATGATTCAGAGGTAGGATTCGTTCATATTACTGTAGCACAAACTTTCTATCACTTATCAAACATCACTATCCTCACTTATCATTATTCCATGTGAGATCCCAATCTAACTGCAGAACACAAACTTTCTAATTATACAAGAATGATAAAACGCTCATATAGAACTAGAATAGTTGGGAATAATTTTCAGAAAAATTTCACAAACCTAAAGCGTTCTAATAAGCAATGTCCTTTCTACAACAACATTCTATAACAAATTAACTTTCTCATTCCCATATTAATATCATACTGATCATTACTACATTTGAAAGTGAAAACATAATATACTCACACTGAACACATTACTTAAGGGAGAGAATAACGGACGCACGCAGAAACAGAGCTGCAAAAACCAAACTGTAATTTTGTGTTAACTATAAAGAAGGAAAATACGATTCGCAGACCTGAAAAAATGAATATACTTTGCAGAATAAGTGAGGCTAGATGAAATTACTTTATTAAAAATAAATTAATGAACTTTATAGTCGAAAGCACAATCGTATGATCACGAATTCATGAAAATTGGTTTATTGTCCTCGTGAAGACTTACACAATAAAACATTCATTGCTATTCTTACATGTTCAATGCTTCTTGGGGGCTATAAATTCGACTTTTCAACTGACTGTTCAAATTAGCAATTTATATGAACCTAAATGCGAGCTGTTTTCGAGTCCAACGGTTGGCTATGCTCAGCAGAAGTGTTCCGAAGGCTGTTGTGATAATTTATGACTGGAGTCGCTAGCAGTTCGTCCAGTTCAGTGTCTTTAGAAATAGAAGTGATGTACGAGTATATTGACCCAAACATGCAACTAATTTAAATTTTTTATCCATTTTCAACCATTATTTAAAATCTTTTACATGATTTCTATGAAAATTCAGCACGTATACTTACATGCAATGGCATATATGTACATACTACATACAATTATTTGTACATACAATGTTAATATTGAAATGATTCGAAGTTTTCTAGCTTTCTATGTTGGATTATTTTTCAAGAGCAATTGGAGAGATTTTTATCGAGTTTTTTCAAGATCAAGAGTGCAAAATTTCATCGAGCTTAGAATACATCAATATAGACTTGTATGAAAGACAAAGGCAATCTGTGATATTCTTTATGTGAAGAGAGAGATTAATTGAATAATTTGATTACTGGAAAGAGCGAACAGAACTTCTATAGTTAGTTTCTATTTAATCTCTTTCCCTTGACCTATTTACTTTAAGTCCATATACGAGTTAACAAAGGCTTCACAAGGAGACAAGATCAGCAGAACAAGGTATTCTGTTACGAAGTGCGTGCATCGCATCAATAGAGGAATTAGGTCGGTCACCAAGTCGCGCAAATGGAGACATGTGCCGTGGAGGAGCATATATGCGTGGGAATGACTATGCCATCACTGTGGCCAGCCCGCGGCGCGGTGAAGATAGCGGTTTGTTGCTCTGGACTACTCATCGTCAAACGTGACTGATAGTACAAGCTTGAAAATTACAGGGTGGACACAAGACATACCGCATTTTGAACTTGCTTCATGACCGAATTCCTCGGGCAAGAATAAGGAATCACATACGAGACGGGAACAGAGAAAGAAAAGAATGTAATTACTGCTTTAAACGGGCTACACTACAAAATATCGTATTCTTGACTTATAGACGATAGCATTGTATTTCTGGGATATAAATGATGCCAATAACTTAATAGTTCAAGACCGCTTTGCTCATTATCTCTTAACTATCACACAATTACTCATCTAACCAATGGAGTTAATCTACAATTAGTGATTTCTTCAATAAAACTGGAACATTACTCAAGAAATGGAAAATATGCGGTTAGTAATATTGTCATTTATTAATGAAAGTGCTTTTGACTTGTTTCAAGTAAATGTCAGCGAAATAAATTCCTGCAAATTCCTCTAAAAACGATTGTTCATAGCAGTGATTATATCATAACAATTATATAATTATCATTGAGAAATCTCAGAAGTCATGATTCACATAAAATTATTTAATTGCATTCAATCTGTAAGTATTAACTGCATGAAGAGTTATTTTGAAATTTAATGTAGTTTTATATTTTGTATATAAAAATGTATGTTTGCTTGTTTGTATGTCTTTTATGCGCTCCTATACCATTCATCTATTCGTGATGTAACTTTGGCAAGTTGTTGTACATATGCCCGGAAAGGTTTCTGACAAAAAATATAAAATAATTATTTAAAAATAAAGAAGACTAATATTGCTTTTCAATTCATCATTCTTTAAGACGCAGAAGAGCAGAGTCACACTCTCGATGCCGGCTAAGTCCATGATCACTCCCTATGACGTAATATACTTTTGTGGGAAAGGGATGAGAAGTAACTGTAAAAATTGACGAAAATGATTGATATTAATATTGAGATTATAGTTTTCGGGGCCACTGAAATCAGTAATGGCATTCCCAAAGACGCAAAAGTCCACAATCAACCCGTATGAACTCCAGCATCCCTAGGGAAGGGGATGCCATAAAAAAATAATCCAACATGACTGATACCAGAGACGAGTCCCCAGTTTCGGCGTCGCCGAATTGATAGTAAAAACCCGATATCGTGTAAGCCTAAAATCAGCTCTCATCGAAGAATGACAGCACTAGCGACCTTTGGGAAGGGATGGATTACATTCTCACTCGATAGCAATGGCAGTGTGAGAAAGAATAAAGTTACAGAAATATTATAAAATTCAGGTGAGCAAAGCTAAGGGGACTCTGATGGTACTGAATATTATGGAGTTGTTGCTTATATACAAATTGTATCAATATATTCGTTAAAATAAACAAAGTACTACGAATTTACATTTAGTCAACTCCAATATAATCATTAAAAGTATTATACAAAGCAAGGAAAATCACAGACAAAATTGATTTAGGTAAGCGTCTTCATTCATTACAACCCTTATTGCTTCATGTATTCACTATATCATATTTTGATAATATAAGATTGGGATAGAATACTTTAATCTATTCAAAATATGGTAATGGAAGCTGTCCTGCTAGATACTAAAGCAGGAGACACTATTTCCGGCGATAAATTAACTGCTTGGCGGTCGTCGAAAAGTTGAAAACGCAGATAAACCGTAAAACAAAAGCTACGAGGTAGTCAAACAAAAAATTCCAATTCTGTTTTTAAACATGCCATATTTTATCAGATCAGACGGTAAATTTACCTGGAAACAAGAATAGTGCGGTTGATTTCCATAAAAATGAGGTTCGGTAACTAAAGTTTTGATTGCTGTTCTAATTCATATTAAAGTTTTGTAATTCTATTCTAATTCAGACCAATGAAGTCGTAACTTAAAACGAAAAGATTCACAATAGAACAAATTAAAGAGCATTTGATAAATAATATTTGGGTACGTCAGATACCGTCCGTATTAATCCATACCACCAAAACCTGAGACGCAGAAAATCAGGAACATACTGTAACAGGTTAGCTGGAATTTGTGGTTCAGATACTGGTCTCTGATTAAGTCAAGTTGTTTACCGCCCTCTCTGAAGGCTCAGCTGGTAGCGTTCTTGCTCTTCACTAAGTCATCCCGGGTTCGATACCCAGTGGGACCAGAAAAAAATTGTATCTTTTCCCATTAATTTCCCAGTTCATGTAGCTGTGACTACTGAAAAGCGAACCCTCCTTCCTCTATCCACCTCCTGCTAGTATCAATAACTAACTTTTAATAATAACTTCTACTAACCCCTCCATGTGGGCCAAGTTGTTGGTAAACCCAGCTAACCTAACCTACTAACAATAACCTTCCACCTCCCATCGCTTCATGTAGATAAACTTCAATAGCACGCTACATTTCCCATTTACAAATACTAGAATAAAAAAGTTGTTTGCCCCTGCATAGAAAGTGTTGACGAAGTGAATTCTAATTCAATTTTGACGTCGTTTTGGAAATGGTTTTATGATAAATTGCATTTTCGATGAAAGAGAATGCCATAGATGACGAAGCTGGATTGTGATAATGTGCGATGACGAGTGAGAGCGTGACAATGTGCGATTGTGCCACTGACTCAGCATCGGAGGCGTGGATGTCGGTGAACGATCGGAAAAAGTGAAGATGACGTCGCGCAAAGGATGAGCGCTGATTACCAGGGAGAACGTAGCCAAGAATATTGAAAAAGATCGGGATAGTCTTAAACAAACAAAAATATAACTTTATTGATATCATTACTACAATAACAGCTGTTTTACTGCTTAGAAAAGTCTGGAAAGTCTATTAAAAATATATGAAGAATGTTACTGATCTGTTGTCGACAAATTACAGAGAATATCGCGACTTATACTCAAAACAAAATACTAAAAGCTAACTTTAAGAAAACCTCCCTCTAATTTAAGAAAGTCTTTCATGGAATTTCAGTCAAATACGTCACTCAATAATTTCAAGCTTATATTAATGAAACATTACTAAATATAACAAATATTATAAATTAGTGAAAAAGTGTTATAAATAAATTAATAATAAATAAAAAGATAATTCAAAATACACACAGTAATAGTTCGTTTGGAACTATTGATGACTTGCAATTCTACTCTTTCAGATATAACGGTAATTTTCATCATTTGATTCTTCAATGTTGCAAGAAGTGCTTAGTCTTACCGCAAATTGTACTACAAGCCATCCAGAATAGGAATTATTTTCTTCACTAAAGTAAACAAAAATCCTCGTTTCCGTTGAGACAAATTTTGTCTTTGCGTTATCTAGAAAACAAAATCGCTACTTGGAACCTGATAGTGCTGAAATTTTTGAACCTTCTAGATCTTCTTGGTCTTCCAGATCTTCTAGGTTTTCGAGAAAAGATATTGAGGTTAGAACAGTATTTTAAAAACATATTATGAAATATTATTCTTAGAGATTATTAGCCTGGATTCATCCAATCAGATTAGTTCCTTGCCCTAAAATATTTTCAGGACATTCAAATAAACTTTGATCTTTACAAGAGAGTCTTTGCTATTTTTAAAAACTATTTTTACTAGTTTTATAAGTAAGAGTGTACACCGTTTTTATGTTTACTAATTTTTCATCAAATCACGTATTTTGGTTCGAAAAATGTAGAATTATTAAATGAGTTTCGTTTTGTAAATATCCAAAACAATTTAAATGCAACAAAATAAGACGAAGAAAACAATTGTCTTCCAGGTATAGAGTTGTGAACCCCAAGACTACTGTAAGTGGTGTACTTCATTTAAATTTAATCATTTAGACAACGACAAATAATTTAGAAGCTCGAGATCTAAGTCCGATGGATTAGTCAGAACAATGAAACTTTTATGTCACCTTATCGATGTATGGAACATAAGAACTAGCTTCAGAAGTATGAAAAGCAAGTTCCTGAAACAAGAAAGTTGCTTTTTTGTTGTGAAAGCAAGTTCCATTTAAAACTCAGTTTCATTTCCGCAAGTAAAGAAATCTCGTAGTTCAATCAGAAGAGAGCGGGAAAACTAATATGTCGAATGTTTCTCAGCTATACAGTTGGTGCCACGTCTTTTAACATGAACATCAAGCTTCTATTACAATACTCAGCGCTAACCGGATAGCCACTGTACTAAGGTCACGAAGAGTCACTTTACTGAGGCAAGATTGATTTCAGATCTGAACAATTATTAAAGCAAGTAACAAAATATAATTACAAATTATTAAAATTATTTTAATTTTAATTCATGAGTATTGAAAATTAATGTAATTATGATTCATTTCTTTCAATCTAATATCAATTTTCATATATTTTAATATTTTTACGAAAATACAAATTTGACTAATTTTTGAACGCCGGAGCGGTGCTCATAATGTAAAATTCAAAGTGCACGGGATTGTCTCTTCAATCGTGACTGTACTTCTAGCCTCAGATTCTTATACCAAGACTCTATGGGAAGATTACTCAAAGGAAATCTATTGAAAATACAGGATACATTTAAAACTTGTGAAAAATTCTATATTAAAAAATGTGTGGAAACTCCTTTCGTATTTTTTTTTTGAACTCCAATATTATTTTTATCCTCTCACGTTGCTCGAGTTCAGTATTACAATTTTCTTCCTATTACTGACCAGATCCTTGCGTAACTCTGCCGCAAGGATCAAATACAAACGACAAATATTACCAACTATAAGTTTACTCTTCAGGTTTTAGATCCATTGCATGAAATAAAGGGGAAGATAAAGTATATTCTAATTGAAGTGAGGATTGTAATGCCTGTTTACATTAAGTAAGAATTAATATTGAAGTTAAAATTGTGGGCTACTCGTTTATGACTCGAGATAGACATTATAGTAGGTTGAGAGCAAACAAGTTGTACAGTCGCGTCGCTTTTGCCACCATGTAAACATGAGGCGAATACTGATGATAATAATAAATAGCGATGGTTGTAATAAGATCATATAATGGCATGAAAAATGAAACGATACATCAAAATCTCATACATGCCCTTTCGGGAAATCGAACTCCCAACCTTGGAGCAGGATAGGCTATTTCAGTATATGCTGTAATAATATAAGATGATGCTCCTTCGAAGAAAAAAAATGTAAAACTAAGAATATGTATCTTATTACCAAAGAACGGATAAACATATTTCTGTACTGTATTAACGAGTCTACACACGTGTATAAATGGTAAATGTGAATGCTAGTAAATTTTTGCTTAGAACACTCGAAGGTTTTCAAGTTGCTACTGTTTCCAAATATGCATAACAGCAAAATGTAAAAAAGAAAGAATCTAACGACAAAAGTGCAAGAATTATGAAGGAGGATGTTCCACAATTCAGGAAGATCTTTAAGAGACTTCCTACTAAATAAATGCTAAAACACATTTTCTACAACAGTTAAAAGACTAGCACATAAGAGCTATATATGAGTAGGTTAAGAAATCTTCACGAGCTAGAAAAACATCCCGTGCAATAAAACAAATATGAGCTAGAAGCCCATCTCGCGAGTCCGCTATAAAAGCAATATACGACGCGCTAGAAAATCCTCCCTGCAAATCCGCTATTCGACGAATCTCCGTTGTTGCTGGTGCTCATATGCTGTTGAGGTCGAGGAAGAGGAGGAAAGTAGCCCACCTGGTCGCATCCGTGGGAGAAGCGCATGAGGACGGGCGCGACGACGGCGTCCGGCGCCACATGCCCTGCTGCCTCTTTCCTCAGTTGCGTGAACTGGAAGAGAGCCTCCTTGTCGCCGTCCACCCGCCGTTGCAGGATGCCCAACAGGATGTCGAGAGAACACGAAGCGCGCGCGGGTTCCACCACATTCAGCAGCGTCTGGTTCTTGATGAGACGCTCTTGGATGTCGGGTTGTCGCAAGGAGAGTTGGCGTTGGTGCGAGGCGCGCACGGGTGCTGGACCGCGTGCCACCCCACCTGCTGCTACGCCGCCACCCAAGGAGAGATCTTCCAGTTTCTGCAGCGCGCCCTGCGCAGAAGACACATTTAATTTACCATTAGATTTGTATTTAATATGGCTCAGAACTTCAGACCCGCTCTTCCGTCAATCCATACAAGGGATACATAATTCACAATTATTAGAAAATATATTATAATATGTCTCTGGATTTACATAGTAGCAACCCAACATTCACCTCAAACATTTTTACCATGTACAGTCAGGGGATGCGGGTTGATACGTCTGGGAAAATAGGGGTGGTAACGCGCAAGATACATTTTCCTTGCAAACAAACCTAATCACTTAATTGATTATTCCTTAAAGGATTGAATGTTTTCATGTTTTGGGTTATTCAGTTCCGATTCTAGATTTCATAAAAAGGATCCGAATGAAACAACATATTAAGCAACGTACAAGTGAGCAACATATTAAGAAAGGTATTTTTTAGTCATAGTATATGGTGATAAATAAACGCCAATAACATTAGTCATATCTATCAGTACCGTTTTGTTCTTTTTATTCTGTGGAGAATGGATCAATAACACAATTTTCGGGAAAATGAAAGTTTTTAGGTTTTCATACTCCATATCTGTGTCATTAAGCAATGAGAACCCATATCAACAAGTACAACAAAATAAATGGGACTGATTAACCCTTCTTATGCATGAACAAGAAGATCCTGTTTATCAAGGAATACAAACTCAACGTAGTTTTTATTCCGTGTTAATCCGTTTAAGAGAATAAGAAAGAAAGAAAAATAAGGTCTCACCGAAGGAAAGAAAGAAAAGAAAGGAAGACTCACCGAAATGTGCTTGTTTCAATATAAATATATTTACAAATATATAAATATTATTCGCAAAAAACATTGTGGAATGTTTTTCATTTCTTTCGTAGACAATAGGGAAAAAAGATTGTACTGAAAGAGACAATTCGCTGAAACATCGGAAAATGAATCCAATAAGTTGTTTAAATAGTAACAAGAGGTTTAAATAGTAACAATTCAGTACGAATAAACCTTACAATACCAGTAGTTACATGAGCACTTCAGCAATTGAACATGAAATTCAGTTCTGTGTGTTTTCTGCCAGTTTGATCTCTGGCTCATTTGATTAAAATCTATGTATCAAATGCATTCTGATTTAATCTGATAATACATTTCTATGGAATTATCGTTTTATCGTATATGAAATTCTGTGTAGATTAAAAGCAGTGGTCAAGACATATTGATTGAAACGAGTAATTTGTATATACAGACCCGAGTCAATCGAAACGAGTTTAGAAAGCATTTTTAACACGTTTCTAAAACTAGAGTGCGAAGAAAAACTTGTTTTCTGAGCTTTGAAATCATGTACTGTTTGAGAGATCTTTCCAATAGTTGATATTGAAATCACTACGTCTTTCATTTTTTAGTGGAATTGCACTAATATTAAAAAAAGGAGTATTAGGTTTTGAAGAGAGTAAATTTACAATCTTAGTGTGTGGTACTCAACAGTACTCTCATTATATATATATATATATATATA